>CAUYRT010025583.1:0-71137 GCA_963574885.1 Lepilemur ruficaudatus | reverse complement strand
AGTGAGACTCTGTCTCAAAAAAAAAAGAATATATACTGTATAATTCCATTTATATAGATTTTAATTTATTCTAAAAATTGCAAAATAATATACAGTTTTGGAAAGCAGATAAGTGGGTGCCTGGGGGTAAGTGAGGCTGTGGGCAGGTTTGGGAGATAGGGATTATTACAAAGGGGCATGAACAACCTTCTGGGGATGAGGGATACGTTCACTATCTTCATTGTGGTTTTGGTTTCACGGGTGTATGCATGTACTAAAACTCATGAAATTGTTTGCTTTAAATATGTCAATGTATTGCATGTTCAATTACACTGTTAAAATGAAAATAATAAAAATAAAATAAAAGCAATCTAAAAAATTACTTCCATCATTCCTAGATCTGGGTTTCCATGGATATCCAAATTTTAAAGCAGTCAGCTAAACAGCACATTTAAGCTTTTAGGGTAGAAATAAAGTATTGTTTCATAACAGACATTGGATATATATGAGAATAATGATTCAATGGCTGTTAGTTTAATACATTCTGACAGATGTTCCAGGAATGATAAACTATACTTCAGCCTAGGTTTTACTTCCTTCCTCCTCCCTTTCCCTTTCTTCCCGTCCCCTCCCCACTCCTCTCCTTCCCCTTATCACTCAGCAACTAAAATAGGTGAGAGAATAAGGATGACTTAATTAAAACGACACAATTATGTGGCTCGAAACGATAACGTAGCACCAATGTCTGCAACCATGATGCGAGGTAGTACTTCATAGAATTTTAGACTTGCAAAGGGAGATTTTACAGATTAAATATTTCTGGCACAAAATGAAGCTAAATGGCTTTTCCAGGCCACCCAGCTAGAATCTGGTGACTGCATATAAAAATATTCACTTACTTCCCAGTTCTCAAAGAAAAAAAACAAAGATGTGGGGCAGAATATCATTAACCGGTAGCCTAGCCAGAGGAGCTTACAGATCTGGTAACTTACTTCCAATCCACTACAGATTCTGCAGCACCATCCTCTGGCCACCTGTTTTTCTTCTTTCCTGTTTATTCTCAGGAGTGCAGGTGATATGTGGTTAAGAGAAGTAAAACAGTGGTTCTCAATCTTCACAGCATAAAAAACACCTGTGGATCTTTAAAAAGAAACCTGGATCCTACAACCCAGAGTAGAGCTAATTGGTTTGGGGTGGGTCAGTGTTCTTAAACAAACTGCATCAGAACTGCCTGGAGGGCTGGTTAAAACGGATAGTTGGGCCCTACCCTGTCAGTTTCTGATTTTTTTTTTTTTAGGTCCAGGATGGTACCCAACAATTTGCATGTTCTAACAAATCCCCAGGTTACATTGGTGCTGCTGGTCTGTGGCCCACACTTTGAGAACCACTGGGGTAGAGCATCCGTTAATTTTAAAAAAGCTCTTCGGGATAGTAATCTTCAGCCAGCTGAAAATCCCTGGTCTAAAACAGTCATTCTCAGCCTTTTCTAGAATCACTTGGGGAAATGAAAAAAAAGTAAAGCAAAAACTGATGCTTGAGTCCCCACCCCAGTGATTCTTTTTTAATTGATCTTGGGTACAGTCTGGGCTCTGGGATTTTTTTAAAGCAATATATTATTTAAATGAATCATACCCCAGGTGATTCTAATATCCAGCCAAGACCGAATCACTGAAAATTTTCTGCCTTCTCAATTCCTATTACCATTTACCTCAAATTTCCCCATGAGAGTTGGATACTTTTTATCACTATAACATACTAGAAATTCCTTTCTAACTTGCTGCTTGTGGACAATGGTTTCTTTCCACTTTGATGTTTTAATACCAGCTACTATTCTTTGAATATTTAGGATGTAGTAGACCTGGGGGTGTGATTCACTTCTTTTCCAGTTTTTTTTTTTTGGTTGTTTTGTTTTGCTTATTGAATAGTTATGCTTTAAATAATCTTTCCTCAAAAAAAGACTCTGCATCTTCTAGAATCAATGTTGTCTTTTAACTTTTGGTTAATATATATCACATTTTATTCTGTTTCTATGGGTTAGAAGCTGAAGACACAATGGGGAGGGAAAAGAAGAGGGAAAAGAGGAAGAAACATACATTATGGAAAAAAAAAACTATTCTTCTGATCTGCTGAAACATGTTACACTTAGTACTTGAGTCTCTGTGAATCTTGGTGGGTGTTCTCCAGAAATGGACAAAAGATTCAGTGTTTCCAAGAGGAAAATTCCAAGAAAAACTATGACTCCATCCTAAGGCAGCTGATTTTCCTTTTGCTCTTGATTAATGTATTTCTTCCATTTCCAACTAAAAAAAAAGCCACTGATTTACCCCCATCCCAAGTTCCCTGGAACATATGAAAATACCATTAAGCACAATGATATGAGTTGTTTCAGGTAAAGAAAGGGCTTTTAGTTAAGGAGATTTAAAAAGTATACATTCAATTATTTTTACCTGTATTGCGGTTTTGGTAAATGCTTCCTTTCAGGGCCCTGTTGCTCACTTTCCACAAGATGGCACTGTTGTTTACTGTTAGACAACCCAGCTCATGAGGAATGGTATTCTCAAGGCTAAAAACGCACCCCTATGACTTTAGTTCCTGAAATACCATTTGTTTCAAGCTTCATGAGATCTGAGAGCCATCAGGAATATATCTTTAATGTTTAGCTCCGTGGCTCAGCAAGGTGTTTAATAAATGGCACTTGGTAAACGTCTACGAGGTGAATGAATGTGTGTACATGTCTATCAGCTTCACGTGAGCCAAATGCCAGTGGTGACTAAGGCTCATACAACTCTGAGAAGGAAGCAAGAATCACATCTTCCTTTGTGGTCAAAGATTTCTTCAATACTCCATTTTTCTTTTCCCCACTTTCTTACAGATTTTAACAAGAACACAATTCAACCTAATGACACTTTATCACCCATCTCCTCACCCAGACATTTTCCTCCTTAAAATGGGCAAAGCAGCTACCATAAAACACAAAATTACTTATAACAAAAACGTGACCAGAAGACATATCAATTAATAAAAGATAGTCCATGCAAATAATACACGTCACCAGAAAAATTCCTGAGCAATCTTTCAAGTCTGATAAGCACATTGTGGAAAAGGACCTCGTTGGGAAAAGCGGCAGGTGAGAAAGTTCCACAACGATGTCAGAGATCTGAGTTCAACCTGAGCTAAAGCAATGACCTCCCCCAGCTCACTTTACCTCTTCAGTTTCCTCACCCTCAGTAAAGAAGGGGTACTGGGGAGGGGTCTCCAGGGACCCCTCTAGCTCTGACACAGTCTGCCTCTCTATATCTTTTCCTAACATTTATGGCCTATATAATCACAGTGTAAACACTTAAAGGCCAAGCAGAGAATTCTATATGTTTGCTTTGAAAGGAAAGAAAGAACTGATTTCAAACAATTGTAAAATGCCAAGGTTTTATTTTTGTTTTGTTCGTTTTGGCATGGACTATAAATGTCCCTCTGTATTAGCCACTGCTTCTGTTTTCATATAGCACCAATTTTCTGAGCAATATAGATTTACAGTGTATTGTATTTTAAAATGTATGAGGCCAGTTTGGATAACATTTTGGTTTTTAGGCACAGGACTTGAATTTCCAAGTGATAAAGCTTTATTTGTAACGGTAGTAAGTTTGTCAGGAACCTGTTTCACATGATAGACTGCTAAAAAACTATGATAAAGTTGTTGTGAAACCACCAAATAGGGTCTGAACAAAATTGATTCAGTCTAGTCACCAGTCTTGGAGATTAACAAGCATCACCATGATTAGGTTGATACCAACTAACCACCTGAATCAACATAATTGAAAACAACAGGCTCAGTCAGGACCGAGTCCTTGGGCTACCTTAAATTTTACCCAATAAAATTGTTAAGAATTAACTTTGTGACACCTAAATGAGAACCAAAAATTCAGAAATTATAAAAACATACCATAAACCAAAATAAGTATCTATTAAACAACTTTGTTCTGAGCTGAATTTTGGTATTTGGTTATATAATTTCAAAAAACTAGTAAATACCCAATCCACACCTGCCAATGGTCATAAAGAGAGTTTTAAAAATCGGATTTTAGTATGAAGAGAGCATTTATCTATGCCTTATCCCCAAACGATAATATCCAAACACCGAAGCAAAAGAATCAGTTATCAATCTACCTATTGGCTACCAACAACATAACTTTAGCGGTTTTAAGAGTCAGGCCATTTTTATCCTTATTTTAAACAGCTAAACTAAAACTTCTGTTATCAGAAGGAGCAATCTGCTGCTCGGGTCTGCCTGATTCCAAGCACCTGTTTCTCTGGTCTGGAGGCAGATGGTACATCATAAAAATAAAAGCCATGGGAAAATGTACAGAAAGATATTCCCTTTAAAACCGTTTAGGAGGTTCTTTTTCCTTAAATCTAATACTATAAATACACATATTTTATGTTAATAGTTTAGCTCAAATTTGGGGACTGATGCAGGGGCATGAAAAAGTTCTCTTTAGCCTGATTCACATACATGTGTTCACATATTGCACAGGATGGGAAACCAGCCTTTAGCTTATAAGCACCTAGGGCAGGATGGTTTGTCATTCTAACAGGTACCCTAAACAGCCGCAGCAGCTGTTCCTGTCCAGTACCAGTAACTGCAAGTCTACTTTTTTTTATAAGAACTCAGGTCATGCTCAATGGGATAACTTCATATATATTTGTAAGACTCTTATAGACGAGCTACTCCATAATAAATTGGCTTCATGATATGCTTTTTCACAATAATTATTTAGGGTAGTGCTTCTCAAACTTTAGATGCATCAGAATCCCCTGCAGGGCTTGTTAAAACAGATTTGTTGGCCTGACTCGCAGACATTCTGGGCCCTGAGAATTTGCATTTCTAACAAGCTCCCAGGTGAGGCTGATGCTATGCTATTAGTTTGAGGATCACACTTTGAAAACCACTGATATACGGGTTCCCTTTGGAGTGTTCACCTCAGTTATGATCCTCTGGCCTGTACTGGCTTCTCAGTTGACATCCATTTTATGCTGAACACATCTGAAATGTGTCATTTCTTAGAGTCAGACGCTGTAATTATTACATACAAAGATGCTTCACAAGCAGATGGACAGATCTGTTGAGGCAAGGCCACTTCATGCCGAGGGCATCGGGAGAGTCAACGAACACAGTGTGTTTGATCAGTTAATGTGCAACTTCCCAAGTCAGCAGGAGCTATTGTAATGTACACACGTGGTACAATTCCAACAAAAATGTCTGCTAAAATCTGACACATAATCATCTTATCCTCACTAGTTTTCATCATAGAATTTAGACTTAGGCCTTAAAGATGCTAGATTCTGCTATTTTAAATCCACAAGCACACTCCAATGGTTTGAGCTGATTAAATTTTGACAAAAGGTTAATGTGAAGCAATTGAGCAATGCTTACTATTTCTGTTCAACTCATTTCTCCTACCATCACACGTGGTTAAATTTTAAAGCATGGCTGTCAGGAAACAGCATCGTAATTTTAAAATTGACTTCAAGCATACTTTGAAATGTAAACATACCTTATTTAACTTTACAAAATATTCCAGTCCAGCTTCCAAGGGATTTGTATCACAGTTCATCTAAAGAGGAAACACACATTTTAAATCTTAGATGAGTGCGAATCATTTCAATAACATCACTTTCATATATTTTTTTAAGGGGAAAGAACACTGTTTGATTTTTGAACACAAATTTTGAAAAAGTCAAGTTAGGGACTATCTCTAAAGCAATTTTTTATCTAAAATTCAAATGTAGCCTTTCAGCAAATGCTATCATTTGAATATAACAAATATAGAAACTAAAATTCAGTTCCCGTAGCTTTTTCATTTTAATAAACACCTGAGGATAGCACATGATATTCCTTCCAGAAACAAGGCTCTCACATGTTTTTATATAACAATTTTACATAACTCATTTTTGAAAAGTTATTAAGTAATTTACTTATCTTACAGTTAGCCAAGAATCAGAGTAAGGTCAGGGAAAAGCAGATGGTAGGAACATGACTTCTGGAGCTCAGGAAAGGAAAAAGGGAAAAATAGAGATTGAATCCCAATCTTTTCAAATACGGTTGAGTCATTACAACATACATCAAATTGGGGCTAAAGCCAGTATTTGGTAATAGACCTGGAGTTAATGGTTTCTGTTTGTTTTGTCGTTCTCTTTGCTGTAAGAGAACCAGTCTAAACCCTCTAAAAAGTAGTCAAACTTTTAAAAACAGCACAACACTGCACAAAACAAATGAATATAAGCTTATTTGACAGGATATAAAACTTGGTCTCATATTTCCTAGTCAATTTGAGCTACCTTAAAATTATTTTTTATCTGCTCAAAGTTTCAGAATTTCTTCAAGTGAAAAAAATATATATATAAATAAAAAGCACAGAAGATTGATTTCCGTAACAACACTAGAGGGCGCCGTGGCACTGCCGGGAAATCAGGGGGGCCCGAGAAGCAGAAAAGCTCTCCAGAGGAAGACGCAGGGAGAGCGAGGAAGGCTGAGAAACCTGCTTACTGCTTCATTCCCTGGAGAATGTGGGGACAGAGCTGCCCCCTGTTTCTCTCCCTGCAGCTAGCCTCAGCCCAGGCCCCAGCTGCAGGTCAGAAGCCCCTCCGAGAGCACCTCTCATGTAGACCTTGCCCGAGAGTTCCCGTAGGCTGTGGCTCCCCCGCAAAGCCCACTTGCTTCTGCTCACAGTCTAAATGCCCAAGGGTCCCTGCCTGGGCTTTCAAATATGCTGTGCCCTCCAGTTACGTTCATTTTATTATGTACTTGGCACTTCATAGGCTATCTCTAATATCTGTGACAATTCTGTAGGATAAATATTCCATTTTATAGAAAAGCAAACAGGTTCTGGAGGGCTAGGCCAGATAGCTGGTATGTGCTGGAGGATAAATTCAAACCAGAGTCCCCACTCTGAGTCCATCTTTACCGCTATCCCTTTTCTCACCTCTCAGGCCTCAATGTCTCCCAAGGAAACAACTACTGAATCTTAAAAAGTTATTGGGTCCAGAGATAGCCTGCCACATTGGAGACAAAATAGGAGAACAGAGTTTGAACCACAGTCAGGCCACTTATTGTTATATGTAAGCTAGACCAAGTTGTCGTCCTCTGGCTCTTAGTGTGATCATGTATAGAATAGGGGTAAGTCAAGAAGGTAAATGAAATCATGCATATGAAAATGTGTAAATGGTTAAGGCACTATACAAATAGAAACTCTTAGTTACCATTATTTTTTTCTTTTTTTTGGATTCTGTGGTTGATTTTATTAGTTGCCATTATTAATGGTGGAGGAAGCCTAGACCATCCTTCCTGGCCCTCAGAAAGAAATGTTAATTCACCAAAAGGTGCAAGATAAGAAGAAAAGGAGTAAGGACAACTGACAGAGGAGGAGGAGAGAATGTGAAAAGTGCTACTCAAATTCTGTGGGGTAGGCGGGCTCCCCACAGGCAGACATCCAGGGCTTGCCCCAACCAGGAGGAATTAAGGCAGAAATAAACATTATGTCAGAATTTTAATGAACTTTCGATTGGGAAATTGAGAAGAAAAACCTCTTCCCCTAATAAAATAAAGTTATCTAATAATATGTAATTTCTTTTACAGCCAGAGCCAATTTAATGCAGTTAAAACTATCCCTTATGCAAAAAGCAGATACAATAAACATAAAATTTTAATGAAGATGCTAGCATTTCAAACCTCTGACCCCCAGGCTCTGAAAGCTTTCTCCAGTCTTAAGGCATTCATGGCGTATGTTCCAAAATTGTCAATTCCCTCCTCCTGGCCTGCATTCATGATAGCATTGTAAAGTGCTGCAGAATCTTCTCGTCTGTGGTACAGCTCCCAACCCAGCTCACCTGAAATAAATCCACAGGTGCCACACTAGAGTAAGAACAATGATCACTAGGTCTGATGTGCATTAGCTAAAACACACAGAAGCAGGAGAAATTCCACTTATGCAACATAAACATTGTCCATCCTTAAAAGACCAGTTCACAAAAAGTTGCAATCACAGATGCATTTCTGTCCCCCACACAGAGGGCAGTATATAGGACACTTCTCATGACACAGAAAGACTAACACAGGAGTTAATCTCCAGCCTTGACCCTCACTTCATAATGAGGCTTGACTATTTTCAGGGACAATGATGATAGGTGAATAATTACCATGGCATAGTTTATCAAGATAAGGTGTACAAAGTTTAGATAGCCTCAATTCCAACCCCTGCCTAAGAATCACAAAGTTTAAAAATATGGTCAACTGAGAATTACTCAAATTGCCTTCATTGTGGGACAGCCACAGTCTCTGACTCCCCTACTCCCCATTTCTTCCCTATTTGGTCATTTCATTTGCCATTAGAGCTGTGGGCAGAAATCAAAAGAAATGAAACCAACCCAAACAGTCCTGCTTATTTTTTATTCTGGTCACCAATTTGTCACGGTTGGGTAGGAGAAGGGCAGGGGACAGGTACAGTGAAAGCCCAGGGAAGAGCTTTGGTCTTTAATGCTATGTGTTCTTTTTGTTCCCTGAGGTTGAGGGTTCATGGTGATGTGTTTTTAAGGGATGCGACCGCAATGGAGCAAGATGTAATTGAGCAAATGCTTGGGCAGGAAGTATTCCTCCTGGGAAGGGACAAGAAGGTCTACATGGAGCTGAAAATGAGCCCAGAGCACTACTGGGGCGCTGAAGAGCATTCATGATTTTCTGTATGAAATACCTACTATGTGCAAGGTTAGGTGCTAGATGAAGACTTCCTGGTGAACTTACAGTCTGTAAGGAAAGATGGATCATTGGCAATGCTCTGGGAGGGGTGCTTGATACATTCGAGATGGTCTCTATGGGAAATTGTATTTCCAGGAGACCAGCTCGAATATTCCCAGATAAAGTCTGCTGGCCTGAGTATTCCACCTCTACCAACAGCCATCCTCTTCCTACTTTCGTATCTGCCCTTCCAGATTCCATAGCTGGTAAGCAGCTATGGGACTAGAACAACAACGGGAATGTGGGGAATCACTCTGCAGACTAGAAGTGAATAGACAGACTCGTTATGAGAGTTGGGCAGAAGAAATCTTCCTTCAAAGACACACGGACAAAAGTGAGTGTGAGTGTGTGTGTGCTTGTGCATACACATACACACGTTTCTGGTAGCATCTCCTTTTACATTTCAGAGACTTATTTTAGGTTGTTTTCCAATTCTTACCAGTATAAGATATCCTAATAGCAGTGACAGGAATGTTGGAAACCTTTAAGGACTTGGTTTGAAGGAACTTGAAAACATCATCACTAAGATCTTCAGAGGTCAGTTTCTGAAGGACCTTTCTTGCATGTGGCCCTGCAACTCCCAGGACTCCAAGCTCATCGGTTATGTTTTTAATTTCAACATCATATCCACCTTTGACTGCCTCTTCTTCAATCCATCTGTATTTGAGTCAAAAACATTGTGTTAAATATTGCTTGAATAATGCATTTTGGTAACATTATTTCTCTGAAGACATGCTTTGTGTCTAGAATTACCAGAAAGTCCCCATGGTGTTATTTCATAAAATCACCTGATTTTTAAAGCTGAGGAATCCAACTGTCTGAGATGTTAAGTGATTCTCTTTAAATCAGCCACTTATAAATTTGGGGGTAATTTTTCACAGCACAGAAGGATCCTTCCATTTAAATGAGCTTTGCCACACAGTTCTTTTAAATAGTGACAGATCTATTGCATTTAAACTAATGATTCAATCTTCAAAAAATTAATTTAAATCCAAATTTTCTCTAATGCCTGTACACAGGAGGCACACTTGTGTTGCTAAAGGTTAATAATGTGCCTGCCACCAGACACATAATTGTTCTGACAATCAAAAGGAAATGATAAAAACTCTTGTTTCAATGTCTAAGTCTCGATGAGTTATTGGAACCCAGCTATAGGGCTGGTTTATAATCTGTTGAACAGTCCCTGGAGCTATGCAAATCTATCACAAAATGTTCATCTGGATTTACACAAGGCTAAGCTACGAAGATGGCCCCCAGTACATCTTGGATTGGAACACATAATTTGCATACTTTACAACTAAGGTGAGAATCTATTAGAGTAAGACATTTATTAAATAATAATATTCCAAACATTTTTGGAATATTAAACTAATGACTTTATAGTAGACTAAAGATTCATTCAAAGGCTCTACTTGGCAGGTCAACAATTTAGATCCAGCTGTGGACCAGAAAGCACAAAGCATCACAAAGGGAGAAGATAACTCAGGGAGGCAGCTTACTGAAGTGGACTGAATGTGGACAACAGAATCAAAAAGACTAGCTTGAGCAAATTACTTTAACCCAAACCTCAGTTTCCTCATCTGAAAATGGGAAGAACATATATCTTGCAAAATATTAAGAGAATTAATTGAGGTATTATAATATGTATAAAAGGGATTCTGGTACATTGATTATGCCTAATAAATAGGAGTTAATATTATTAGAACCAGTAATCCCTATGGATAGATTACCTTGGGAGGGATGGGGGCCCTCACTTCAAATATTTTCCTATAAAAGACATTAAGTTTATTTGAAATGATCATGTTTAAGAATAATTAAAGTTATACTTTCAAGTACTAGTAAAAGAAAAACTCAGTGTAAGATTGAGTCAATATAAAATATGTACAAAATTTTCTTACTTGGTCTGTACTTACCTAAGATCATGAAGTTCTGATCCAGAACCAGTTATTAATAGAAACTCCCCAGGAAACTGGTGAGAAACAGTCAACTCAGCATATACTTGACCTTTTGGTGTTAACATGTGACTTATATTTGTAAAACCCACCTACACAAAGAAATTTAAATTTACCATAGGATGAAATAAAAATCTTATGCATCCTTTCAACATACATTTAAATAAAAATGTGGGTGTTAATAATAAAAATCATCTGACTCTTATCAATTTTATCAGTTGTATGAACTACCTATAAACCTAAACCCAAAATTAATTTGAAGTTCTCAACTTAATCATTTAAAATTATTTGTCATAAAAATTGCACTTCATTTAATTGCAGTCAATTTTAAGTTCCCATTGATACAATTAAGCAAAGTCATAAGGTCTTTGGATGATAATTCACTCAACAAAAATTTAAATTTGAAAATTAGCTTCTGTACTTTTGGTTAGTTGAAGAGTTCTAGCATTCACACAGAAATCATTAGGTGAACAAAAATAACATATTGGTTGGGGGGGAAAAATGGGAGGATGGAGAATTAAATAGGTCAGAATCCTGGACCTTGTATCCCTACAAGGCTGTTTACCTTTGGAATGACATTTGCAAAGAGCCGGTCCAACAATCTAATGGAATCTTGGCCTTTGATGTTAAACTTGCCAAACGGGGACAGGTCAATCACCCCTACTCTTTGCATAACCTGTTTATATTCAGAGCCCACCGGCTCAAACCAGTTTGTGCGGCGAAAACTTGGCCTGAAACACAACGTTTAGTGTCCTAAAACTGTCATTCATTTTTTAAAAATTACAGAATAAGGATATTTTAATAAACTCTACTAATCTGGAAAATCCTACTAGGGAAGACAGCATGCAACCTAAAATTCTGTCCTGCAAAGCATACATGTATGGTTTTTTACCATGGTTGCATATTAGAATCACCTGGGGAGCATTTAAAAAATATTAGTGGTTGGGCCTAATTAAATCAGAAATACCTGGGAGGTGGCACTATCTAATCCAGTGCTTGCTGAACATTAATGGGAATACAAATCACTCGCACTTGTTAAAGTCCAGATTCTGATACAGTAGGTCTGAGGTGGGATCCCATACTCTGCATTCTAACAGGCACCCAGGCAATGCCCATGCTCTTGGTTCACACCTGAAGCAAGCAAGGATCTGGTCCAATATCTTCATTTTCCATAGAAAAGGCACAGAGTGACTTCCAAGGCCTTTGTTTAGTTAATAATATCCTGGGCCAAGAACAAACGTCTCCTGACTTATTTCTAAGGGTCCTTTCTACTTTCTGATGTGGACTTCTAATGCAGTATTTTAACTTCAGAGCAAGATGCTAAGTCTGCAAAATAAGCTTTCAGTAGTTTAATAATTAAAATGGTAAATGAAGCCTGGGCCAGATCTAAATAGCACACAGTGAAGAATAAAGCTGATATTTATCAGAGTCATTTAGGAAAGACCAAACAAGTATTTAGCCACCAAATAATCTAGACTGGCTGCCTGTAGAGCCCCAATTCATTCAACAACTGGCCCTCTACTACACTTTGTACCATTTAGATCTGGTCTTTAAAAAGTCATCAAAACCTGGTTAAGGCCAGGAGTGGTGGCTGACACCTATAATCCTTGCACTCTGGGAGGCCGAGGTCAGAGGATTGCTTGAGGTCAGGAATTTGAGACCAGCCTGAGTGACACTTAGACTCCAGGATTTTGTAGAATCCAACTGAATTTCTAAAAATAGAAAAATTAGCCCAGCCTAGTGGCACATGCCTGTAGTCCCAGATACTCTAGAGGATGTGGCAGGAGGATTGTCTGAGCCCAGAAGTTTAAGGTTGCTGTGAGCTAGGCTGATGCCACTGCACTCTATCCCAGGTGACAGAGCAAGATTCTGTCTCAAAAAAAAAAAAAAAAAGAAAGAAAGAAAGAAAAGAAAAGGAAAGGAAAAAAAGAGAAAGAAAAAAAAAACCCAAAACCTGTTTAAATAAGCAAAAAGACAGCTCAAAAATAAAGATAACTTAACTGATACATTTGCAACTTGTTTTCTCTTGAATTATAGATTCTCATGAAAAAAAATATATAATCACTATTAATCCCAAGTGCAACAATGGCATGTAGCAGTTTACAGGAATTCAGAAAATCGTGTCACTGACATGCTTTATATTTTAGCTTAATCTGAAATGCTATGCAAATTATCTTTTCCTCTAATTTATCACCTGTACATATAATTTGCATGGTTCAGTGCACACATTTTAGAAGGCAGTTGTTTTGAGCTATTTCATGATGAATAGAAAATCCAAAACTCTAGGTACTTTTCACTTTGTGGTTGCACACTACGTGGTTAGACCAAACAACCTAAACCACAGCAAACCTTTAGGAGCCAACTGGAGCCATGTGGGCATTTGGAAGAGGGTGGAGAAGGAAGGTTCCTCTGAGCTTCTGGTAAATGCCAAGTGGAAGAGGCTTCACCCGGGCTAGTTATGAGATTCTCAGGGCCTCATGGGTCCTAGATGTGGACCAGTGTCATGTGGGTTAGAATAATGACTCCAATGCCAGAAAATAATTTTTGTAGGAAAGGCTCAATGCTCCTTGGAATGCGGTGGAGTGATGAGGTGGAAGGGGGAGTCGGCACTTCTGCTGTCCTGTTCTTTCATCTCTCGATCAGAACCATAGGCGGGTTAACTCATTCACTTACCTGTACTGAGAGTCCTGGCCTGGCTTGTAGAACCAGTGTGGTTGCTCCCAGCCCGAGTGGAACCCCATGGAACACTTAGACGCCAGAATTTTGTAGAGCCCACTGACTCGCTGAGTCGGCCTCCCAGCAAACCGTTCTTCTTTAGGATATCCAACTGAAAAAGGAAAATCCGTACGTTAAATAGCATATAACCCAAACAATAAAATACTTTGGCGGAATTCAGAAAATGTAAAATACAGCACTTAAAATTCAGAAGCATAGTATTAATAATATATATAAAATTTGTGTAAAAAGCAAAGCTGTCACCTACACTGATCATCAAAGAGTAAAGTAGAAATATACTTAGAATTTAAAACCAGTGATAGACTTCACACATTAAATACATACATTCACATGTATTCCTTGTTGTGTCTTAGAGGCACAATGCTTTTTAAAGTTCCTAACCACCCCCACCTCAATGAACAGAATAAAGAGCAGCTAAAGTCAGAGATGCTGCAAGTCAAATGAAATCTGTCAACACTTTGTAGACAACGGTAAATATGCACCTTACCAGCATTGTTGAATCCGTAGGATTCTCTTGCTTTGGCCTCCGTGTACTGAGTTGTCGTCCATTTGCCATAGCGATTAGGATCTAACTCTATTAGGTCAAAAGGAGGCTCTCCATGCAGGATCCAGTCGCTGAGATATTTCCCTACCCCACCAGCGTGGATTATGCCGTATCTTTCAAATACAGATACAGGTAACCTGTTACTAACACGTGTTGTTTTCAAATAATGAAACATGACCAAATATTTTACAGGGCTCCAAAGTTGGAGTGTTCTGTGCTATTCAGAAGACACAAGTGACATAATCTTTATGCAATCAACTTTTTCCTTAAAAATGACACATTTAGCATCCAAGTTAAATGTACCTGACTTGATAGCTAGTTTGTTTCTGCACTTTCAAGAGAGGTATACCTGCAAAATAGCTCTTTATTGGGAAAAGGCTCAGTGATCCTTGATTTCTAGCTGGTAAGGATTTTCTCATTAAGAAAATGAGAGGTGGAAGCAAACAGACAAGTGTGATTGGTATCTATCAGCCCTTTTTACTGTTTTTTTTTTTAATTTTTATTTATTTTTTTACATATCATGTCCTTACTCCATTTTAAGTGTATAATTCAATGATTATTAGTGAATTGACCAAGTTGTACAGCTATTCACATAACACAATTTTAGGGGATTTCCTTCCCCTTTTTGAGACCCCTAATTCCCTTCCCCAACTACATTTCAGCCCTTTTGAGCTACGATTATCCTAACTGATAGGCGACCTTGTGGGAGAAACATGTTTGTCCACCTCTTCTCAGACTCAGTGTAGTTCTGATCCCCTTAGGCAATGACCCCTGTGCAAGGAACGTAAGCCATTATTTTAAAAGCATTTAGGCAAAGAGTCCTTCACTAGGGACTTCACTGGGGAGGAGGTAGAAAGGAATGCTGGCCCCTGTGTTTTGCAACTAATGGGTCACTTGGTGGGGACGGTGGGCTTGTTTTCTATTTCCATAAGAAGATGCTTTAAAACCAAGAACATAATTGTGTCAGATAAAGGATTTTTGATATCAGGCAAATGGAGGGGGTCACAGTTTTACATTGGCCACTTGCAGTTACACTCACTCTTGTCTAATGAAGGCCTTAATGGTGGGTTCATTGTGGTTTAAGTCAAGAGAAGCTTCTGAGGAATTGAATGAGCCAGGAGTCACGGGGTGAGAAACGAGAAAAGGGGCTACATAGCAGATATCAAGACACAGAAACTCAGGGTCACTGGTTCTAAGAGCATGGGAGGAACTATGGAAGGCTAGAAATAACTAACTTTCCTACAACAAGACACCCGTTTTGCTATTTTATAAAAATGAATGCCTAAATTTGTTACAAGAATATTTCTCAAGGAAGAAAAAAAGGCAACAATTTATACTTCCCTGGGCAGTTTAAAAAAGAAACATGGGTCATTCAAATGATCTACATCCAACCTCTCTAAATTTCAAGAAAGCAGGAAAAATTATTAAGTATATACTTAAAATGTTTATTAAAGTTAGCACATTCACTTAACCAGGCCCAATGTTGATATATTTAGAACAGTTACCATTTTTGAGAGTTATAGACACTGTTTAGAAGAATTGAAGCCTTATAAAGTTTTACTGACATTAATCAAGTGCTTACCATTTACCACATATTGCTTCCATCTACCGTGTATGAGCTGATTTATTTTCTAGCAAGTCTATTTTACCAATGAGAAAATCAACCCACACACAGGGGTTAAATAGGGTCACACAGCAATTAAAACCAAATTCAGGATACACATTCAGTCATCTGACCCAAAGTATACTCCTTGCTATTGGACTTTACTGTCTTCAGTGGTTCTCAATCTTTGTTCAGACAAGACACATATGCAGATACTGTACATCTTTGCAGACTCCCAGGGCAGAGCCAACGTGGTACTTTGGTTTCCTGTGGTCCAGCTGCTACAACACCATGTTCTTTCCCTTTCAATGATGCACATGAGCAAACAAATGGGGCTGAGTGTGGTTATTTGGGAGGGGTTTGGGGGGATCCTGAATCAAATCTAATTTATTTTTAAAAAGAAAATCTTTTAGAAACCAGCCCTCTAACCATTAACAAGCTATATGTAAAATGCCATACAATTGAGTGTTAGAAAACATCTCTTAAGAACCTCTGGCTTAGTAGCTAAAAGTATAACAGCACGGATCTGGGAATGATTCCTATTCTGCCACTGTTGGCTGTGTGACCTTGGGCAAGTTATATAACCACCCTGAGCTTCAGTCTTCTCATATGCACACTTTCTTTACGGTGTTGGTGGAGAATTAATTGTCATGGCATTTAAAAGTATTTAGTACACTGCATGGCACATAGTAGGCAAACAATACATGGTGGCTATTGGGGCCTAGTATGACCAATAGCAGAGTTAGGTTCTTCTATCTCTAGCATTAATCTGCAGAACCAGACTCTTCTGAATGACCTCATGCTGCTATGCTTTTTGAGTGTTTGTGTCTGCTTTTTATGATAACTCTATTAAACTATCAGATGTTACATCTTAGAGCACTCTCTTCTCTTAAAACTTGCTGTTTATAATCTATTCTAAATCAAGAAAACCAGATCCAATCCAATCCAATTCATAAAACATTTTGGGGGCATTGTGTTAATCACTTAGAAACAGAAAAACTTATTAGAATTGTGACAAAACAAATGTCCAAAGTAAAATAGCGTTGACTATTAAGGATATTCTGTGAGTAAGGTAAATGAGCACTGGTACATATGTAGACAGTTTGCAAACATCTATTTCCTGGACTGGTTGTACCAAAATTACAGACAATATTGAAACACAGATTCCTAGGCCCCTCTCCAGACCACTGAATTGGAATCTATAGGAATAGTGTCTAGAAATCTGTTTGTTTGTTTTCCAACTGAACACATCTTTCGTGATATTATGGACTGAATGTTTGTGTTCCCATCCCAAATTTATCTGTTGAATCCCTAACCTCCAATGTCATGGTATTTGGAGATGGGGCTTTTAGAAGGTAATTAGAGTTAGATGAGGTCATGAGGGTGAAGCTCTCATGATAGTATTACTGCCCTTCTATGAAGAAACACATAGAGAGTTTGCTGTTTCTCTCTACATGCACACACAACAAGGAAAGGCCACGTGAGCACACAGAGAGAAGGCGGCCATCTGCAAGCCAGAAAAAGAACTTTCCCCAGAACTCAAACATGCTGGCATCCTAATGTCAGACTTCCAGACTCTAGAACTGTGATAAAACAAATTTCTGTTGTTTAAGTCGCCTAGGCTATGGTATTTTGTTATGGCAGCTCAAGCAAACTAAGCCACATGGGTTCTAATGACAATAGGAATTTCATGGATGAGAGGGATATGAGGATAAAAAATGTGCAAGTGACTAACCACTAACCACATGACTAACCACATGGTTGACATGCTGCTTTTTAACATGCTCCTCAGAGGATTCTGCTGCTCACCCAGGTATGAGAACCACTGGCCTCCAGAACCATGGTATGAATACACTGATAGAGGCCAGAAGGGGCAGCCAGTGTGGGTATTCCATCATTTTACATAAGAAATATCTTAGAAACCTTGACTTTTAGGTAATGGGAAGGTTTTTCTGGTTTAGATCAAACCTGTTAGAGAGAGTGAGGCACTTTGCCCATCTCCCTCCTCCACCTGTCATCTTCTTCACCCACCTCCCAATATCTACAACTTGGAAAAATTACCCAGAGCAATCAGAGCAGGAGTTTGACATCAGCCCCATGCAAGTAGATACAATTCCCAGATAATAAGTAACTGGTGTTGTAAAGGGAGCACCTTCCTAATTTCCTAGACAATTAGTTATTAGGTATTCCACATGAGATCAGTGACATTGTCCACATTGTTCACAGCTCAGAACATGGCTTATAGTCCGTGATCTTCAATTTCTATTACTAAAAGCCAATTGCAATATCAAAAAGAATAAACTACTTAGGAATAAATTTAACAAAAGAAGTGCCAATTTATGCTCTGAAAGCTACAAATTATTGTTGAAAGAAATGTCAAAAGACCGAAATAAATGGAAAGATATCCCATGTTCATGAATCAGAAGACTTAATAGTGTTAAGATGGCAACACTTCTCAAGTCGATTCACAGATTCAAGGCAGTCTCTATCAAAATCTCGGCTGACTTCTTTGCAGAAATTGACAAGCTGGTCCTAAAATTTATATGGAAATTCAAGGGACCTAAAATAACTAAAACAATCTTGAAAAAGAACAAAGTTGGAGGATTTGTACTTCCTGATTTCAGAAGTTACTACAAACCTATAATAGTTAAGACAGTATTGTACTGGCATAAGAATAGACATAGATCAATGAAATAGAATTGAGAGTCTAGAAATAAATCCCTATCTCTAGGGTCAATTGATTGATTTATGACAAGGACACTGTGGTATAACAATAAATATTTGGTCTTTGTCCCCAGTTCCTGCGCAGAATTCCTAAAACATTTGGAATTCATTATCTTTCATATGCTAATGAGATGGCTCTTGTGGGGAGAGGAGAGCAGTCCTAGATGACTTCAGGATGGGGGATGGTTGCCAGAAAAACCAACTATGTGATTAGAAAGTTAGAACTTTCAGTTCCACTCCCTACTCCAGCCTCCAGGGAGTGGAGAAGGGCTGGATATTGAGTTCAACATCAGTGATTTAATCAAACGTGCCTAGATAATGAAACCTCCATAAAAACCCCTAATGATGGGATTCAGAGAGCTTCTGGGTTAGTGAAATATTGATGTTCTAGGAAGGTGGTGTGCCTGGAAATGGTGCAGTAGCCCTACACCTCACTCCTCCCCCACACACAGTTTGTGCTAGGCATCTCTTCCATTTGGCTGCTCTTGGGATGCATCTTTTATAATAAGCCAGTAAACATAAGTAAAGAGTTTTCCTGAGTTCTGTGAGTCATTCTAGTGAATTATTGAAACTGAGGAGAAGGTTGTGGGAATGCTCAAAGTCACAGCTAGTTGGTCAGAAGTATGGGTGGCTCCTGAGACTCGAGACTGGTGTCTGAAGTGGGAGCAGTATTGTGGGACTGATCCCTTAACCTGTGGAGTCTACACTAACTCCAGGAGTTGGTGTCCAGAATTGCATTGAATTGTGGGACACCCACCTGGTGTTAAAGAACTGGAGAATTTGTTGTTGGTGTTGGAAAATACCACACATTTGGTGTGAGAAGTGTTGTTAGAAAAAAGTCATTCCAGATGCCAACACAATTCAATGAGGAAAGAATAGTCTTTTCCACAAATAGTGCTGGGACAACTGGCTATAGACATGAAAAGAATGAAGCTGGATACCTACCTCACATCATATACAAAAATTAACTGAAAATTGATTAAAGCCCTAAGTGTAAAAGCTTAAACTGTAAAACTAATAAATATTCTGGACTTCATCAAAATTAAAAGCTTGTGTGCTTCAATGGACACCATCAAGAAAGTGAAAAGACAACCCACAGAATGGGAGAAAATGTTTGCAAATCATGTACTTGATAAGGGTCTTGTATCTAGAATATATTAAAAAAAAAAACTCCTGTAACTTAACTATAAAAAGACAATTTAATTATAAAAATGGGAAAAGGACACTTCTGAATAGACATGAATAGACATTTCTCCAAAGAAGATATACAAGTGATGTGCAAGAGAAGAACTCCTACTTGCACATGCCTACAGATGGACTCTACAGGTGATTATGTAAGCCCTCAATTACATTGTACCTTCCCATCTCATATCTCCTTCTGGCTTTCCCCCTCTGGGTGTCCCACAGACCTAAACTTAACACTTTAAAACCAATCCATCAAAAATGGAACTCATTATTTTCCTGGTTTTCTCTTCCCATGGCTCCAGTATCCAGCCAATGCTCAAGTTACAAACGTGGCCATTACTTGCTATTTTTCCTTCCCTCAAGACCTTATGCAATCGATCATCAAATTCAAATAATCTTATCTCCTATCCCTCAGTCCTCACTGCTTCTACCTTAGTTCAGATCCAGGCTCTCTACCGCATTGGTGGAACAGCACCCGAGCCAGCCTTCCACCACCAGTCAGACCTCACTGCCTTGGCCCCAGCTGCAACCCAGCACCTAGCCCTATGCCTGGAACAGAGCAGGAAGTCATTAACTATTAGTTGAATAAATTGCCAAATAAAGTATGAAAGAAAAATAGAATATCCAAAGCTGTGATATGATAGTAAAGTGGGCTTGACATCAATATTCACCAAATTAATGGAACAAGTATTAGAAATGAAACATCAAAGAGGCAATGGAATTATAAATAGGAAAAACCTGAGGAATTATATAGAAACAAATCATGTTGGAGAAACATGAATTATGGTTAAAAATGCATCAGCTATTATACATTATACATTTGATATTTTGAATTATCTTTGTCGCATTGTGTTATGAAAACAGCCTCATGAAATTGGGGCAAATTGACCTATCTGAAGATACATAACATGAAAAGAGACACAAATAATAGAAATGGCAAGAAATATGCAAAGAGAAAAAGTTCCAGGAAATCATTGCCCTTCTGTGTGCTAATGTTTAAAACCTACACAAGTGATTGAACCATTATATAATCAGTGTTTTAAACTGAAAGTTTTTATTCCTTGTATCATTCCTTGGTCATGAAAGGGAGAAATCTCTCTACCCCCTCACCCAACCCCCCAACCCTCTCTCTCTCTACCCCACTCCCACATTTTCCTTTTATGGTTTGAGATTATGGAACCAGACTTCTTGAAAATAAGTGGCTCTACAATAAATGTTGAATTACATGGAGATACTCACCCAAAGCCTACAGCCACCCAGTAGTTTCTGACGCCCTGATGAGGCCCCACCATAGGCAGAATGTCAGGAGAATAGGTGATGGGGCCATTGACTATATTGATGATGTCAGCTTTTTTTAAGACAGGAACCATTTCCATGGCAGTTTCGACGTGTTCCATGATTCGGTCTAGGTCAGACTCAAAGAGTTCCTTTCCAAAACCTGAAAAGATATGGATTGTGGTCAGGATGCGCTAGCTGTATGGACAAGTACTCTAAAGTGATTTAGGTCTCTGACACAGCCTATGTTTAAAGACCACCTGTTAGAAAGGTACTGCCATTTGTTTTTAAGTCTAAATTTGACATTCACTATCAACAGATGGGTGCCCATATCACTGAGAAAAATAATGCTATTGTTCTTAAAGCAAAATTATAAAAGTTAACCTGTTTAATAGAAAACTCAAATGTTTGCATATTAAGTTTCCCATATTTAATCAAATCACAAATTTTAATAAACAACAATTTGGTTTGTCAAGTGATATCTTTATCTTTTAATTAACCGTAAGATCCTGTTTCTTTCCCCCAGATGAGGGCAAACGGGAGTTTACAAAGTTATGCCAGGACCCTGGGAAAGTGGAATACTACTCTAGGATCTAAGATGATTTTAGGTCCCTTTTCACTTTCCTTTCAGCAGGGAAGGAACAGCATGGAGGCCTCCTTCCTCCAGCCTGCTCCCACATACATCCAAGGGCAAGGTCTTGGAGTGAAATCGTCTTCTTGTCCTAAAAGTCACTGTGATTGCAGGCAAGGCAAGAGATGAGCTTCTACTGGGTTTTATAGAGGGTTAAAAAAAAAAAGGGAAAAAAAATAGATGAACTTCTAGAAGAAGGTCTCTACCAATACTGGTGATATTCCCACATGGTAGGCAGCAGCTCCTCCTTGCTCCTCCCGGGGACTGCATTTGGGTCAGCTGTGTGGAGGCCTGGAGACCATCAGGGTGGGACTAGGACATACAGGCACCCATACCCAGGGACAGCTAACAATATGGCTCTCCCTCCAGCTGGTATTATTTAAATATTTATTCAACATTTATTTGGAGGAAAGGCTGGCAGCATGGGGGAAGCACAGAGAGGGAGCTCTAGGTGGCAGGTCCTTCCCTCTGGGATCAGAAACGATTCTGCTCTAGCCCAAATGTGTAGCTCCTACTCAGCAAAACTAAACCCCTGAAGCTAGCTGGCCCGACTTCTGGGGAAGTCCGTTGATTGATCATTTGCTGTTATGTGGACCTACTCTTTGTGGAGTAGGACAGAGGGACTCATTTCCTATGTCAAAGAGCTCATCAAAATGCAATTCTAGAAAGTACCATTACCTCTACTTCTTTATATTTCCTGTAACATTTCAGTATCCCAATGATATTTTGGCTTCCTTTAGATTAAAACCTGAGGTACCTCCTTAGGCCACCCAATCTTTAATCTGGCACTGTGGAAACGTTTCATGAAAAACAAAAAGAGACCTGTCTCCCTTACAGAACTTAAAAGAGAAACTATAGTACCTCCTGTTTTAGCAGAGAGACTGAGCCTTTTCCCTATGCATTTATGTAGCGAGCCCGGGAGGACCTCAGCTGGCAGTACCAACCTACCCTGCTCTGTTACAGACGCCTAGGCTTTCATTCTTAGTAGGATGGATATCTGGCCTCTAATACCTGTCATGTTTCCAACTGTAAAAGCACAATAGCAGCTATATTCAAATCTTGAAAGTAACAATGCCAGCAGCAGATCAAGGAAGTAGGGAGAAGGCAGGAGGCTGGTAAAAATATACCTGGAGCCTAGCAAAGCAGCCAGAACACGTTTCTTCAACTTCTCTACCACCAGCTACATCTTCTCTCTTTCCTTACTCCCTGCTGTGATCGTTCAAAGGGATGAAAGAACAAAGCTCACCTCAAACCCCTCACTTCCAAAGTCCCCGGTATATTACAGTCTAGTATTACAGTGTCATCTTATTCTACAGCCAGTCCCCATCATGGAGAGAGTGAACCATACGTGTGGCACCCACACACATTTTCGTTTGCTGAACCTACCTGGAGGAACTCCATCGGTGACCCAGGAGTCCAGAACTTTCATTTTCTCCTGACTTTCATATGGACCAAACAAAATCCCATCCCTTTCCTGTCGGAGGTAAAATGATCCTTCCAGATCACGGATCACAGGAAGTTCTCGTTTCAAAGCTTTCACTTCGGGTATAGTTGATGTAACAACGTACTGATGTTGAACCGGAATGAGAGGATGTTCTAGTCCAATCATTTTACCTACTTCACGAGCCCAAAATCCTTAAATGAGAAAACCATTTTAAAATGTCAGCACATATATAAGCATGCCATATCAGACACTGATATAGACAGCAATTTTTATTAAAGTAAAACATTTAGAAGGCTTGAGTACTCATGGCAAGGACTAAAGAATGTCATAAGAATCTTTAACATTTTTGTCATTGCAAAATTAAATAGGGGAAGAGAAGACAAGACAATATTTTGCATTGCCCAGAGTTTTGAAGATATCTGGAATCTAAGGGAACCCCACTCCTGAAAAAGTATTTTGCCCATAAGCAAAGGTAGGCAGAAAAAAAAAATACAAACTATTTTATGTGAGAGAAAAACAAACAACCCAAATATATAACATGTACCAATGTTGATAGAAAGTATGGTAACAGACTGACCCTACTTGTGGACAGGGGTCATGAGGCAAAGAGGCGCCATGTTGATGTGATCAACATAATACGTAAGGACAGCACACGATAAAGCCCTGCAAGTCAACTCCTCTATCCCCTAACTCTATTCTTCCCAAATTATCAAGCACCTAAAATTCTACAAACAAAATGGTACTGCTAACTTAAAATTTTAAAATATGTATACTTTGGGGGAGAGAGCACATTAAGTTTTATTTAATATTTGTTGTTTTAAAAGTTTAGTTTGAGTAAGTTTGCAAGATCCTGTCTCATAAAGGGCATGAAGTCACAAGGAGTCAAAAACAGGGAAGAAGAGAAGCCAGAGGAAAGGGAAGACTGGGCTCAAAAGTAGGTGGGGAGTTCCCCAGACGAATGTTTCTCACTTCACAATTTGCATGGGGACTGAATTATTGGTGGAAATAAATGTTTTGTTTTGTTTTGTTTTGTTCATTTGCAAAAGACAGAACTGGATAATTTGTAGTTGAAGGGACCTTTGATTCCTTCCAGGGCTGATCCTTCAGAACACAGAAGTAGGAGCTAAGGTCCAAAAGGGTAAGACATACCCAAGGTCACACTGGGAGATCCTGTAAGCAACACATCCTATTGGTTTTGTTGCCGCAGAAGACTTTATTTTAAAAATCTAAGGCACCTCCACTCGTGTAAAGGTATTTTAGAATCTAAAATGATATTTTTTGGCAAGGATATGGGGCCACCTGACCCATCAATGGATAATTGGCAGGGGAGGGCGTTCTATTTGCTTGTTTGTTTCATAATAATTTTGAGGAATCATTCAAATGATTAGAGAATCCTATTTAAGTTATTTCTTTAAAAGTTGCACTCTCTAAATTTTTAGTCATTTCTGTTTGCTTTTCTTCTGAATCTAGTAAGGAGTTCTGAAGTCTCTATCACTATAAAGTTCAGAGCCAGACACAGAATCATCAATTATGAGTCAGTCTGTGAATCCAGATTATGTGCTCATATGTGCCAAAGTTTATTTCCATGCAACCATCTAAACATTACCCTTGTGTTTTATTGTTTTGTTTTGGCCTAACAGCTAAGTTGGTCACACTTGCATAATAAATCTAGAAATGGGTACCTATTTGCAAACTAGAAATCTGACCTGTGGGCATCAGAGCTATTTGTTGGTCTTTTAATAATTTAGGGACATAATTTATTCTTACTAGTAGGAAGATACGAATTACCAATGTCAGAACATTGTAGGAAAATTAGTAAAGCCATATGTTCTACTTACACATACTTGAGCAATTTTAAAATATAAAAAATCAAAATATTTAGCCTAGCAATTCAAACTACTGCAGTATCCTCAATATACTTGTTTCAATTAAAAAACATAAATTTTTGGCTGGGCACGGTGGCTCATGCCTGTAATCCTAGCACTCTGAGAGGCTGAGGCAGGAGGATCGCTCAAGGTCAGGAGTTTGAAACCAGCCTGAGCAAGAGTGAGACCCCGTCTCTACTAAAAATAGAAAGAAATTAGCCAGACAATTAAAAATACATAGAAAAACTTAGCCAGGCATGGTGGCGCATGCCTGTAGTCCCAGCTACTCAGGAGCTGAGGCAGGAGGATCGCTTGAGCCCAGGAGTTTGAGGTTGCTGTGAGCTAGGCTGATTCCACGGCACTCTAGCCCGGGCAACAGAGTGAGACTCTGTCTCAATAAATAAACAAATAAATAAATTTTCAGGCCTGTCCCAGTCTGCTGCTCCTGCCTGGTTACACAGTGACAGGTCAGTGCTGAGCCACTCCTCAGCACTGCCAGGGCTCCCCTGCCTGTGCTGCTGACATCCCATGCAGCTCTCCATTGGCTACATGTAAATGCCCTTTTTTACAACTTTGTTTTCTTATTGACCCAGGAGCTGTTAGACATTTTTTCCTGCCTCCCCCATCATGTAATTTTCTTTTTTTTTTGGTGGAGACAGGGTCTTGCTATGTTGCCCAGGCTGGTCTTGAACTCCTAGCTTCAAGCAATCCTCCTGCGTCGGCCTCCCAGAATGCTAGGTTGCAGGTGTGTGCCACCACACCCAGCCAACCCCCATGTAATTTTAATACCACTGATATACTGTATATCTACTTATGCACTGTATCTGTGCTTTGTACATAAAAGAACACATTTTCACCCCCTTGGGGGTGGTAGAGCCCTCACTGAGAATGCATAGGTTAATTAAAACTAATAAATTCTTATTTAACATTTTTAAAAAAACATAAATTGAAGAAAATAAATTCTGTTTTATCCAAACATATTTATGAATTTCTGAGTCTAATTGCTTGCTTATTAATGTACTTTATCATTAAAATAAAGTGGAAATGTAGGCATAAGTATCATATAAGTATATTACTTCAAATCTCATAGCAAGCTCTATGATGTTTTACCCTATGGGGGTGGTGTCTGTTGGCATTCTTTTCCTCTCTATGTCAATCAAATTAGCCTAAATCTAGCCAGGATTACCCTACATTTCCTACTAGATTACCCACCCACCGAGATCAAAGGGAAAAGAGACAAATGTGGAGGACTCATTCTAAAATCTACCACTGTCACCTGAAAAACAACTGAAGAGTCAATAAAAATGACCTTTGGCAATGACTTCCATTTTCTAAAAGTGCAGTGAGTAATAGAAATGAAATGCAGGCTGAAGGTTCATGGGCAAGTTTACTTCTACTAGATGGTTTATACAGTGACAATAATGGTTTTATTCTTTGACAAAGAATGTCAGACAAAATCAAGCAATTCTTTTTGGCTGAGCACTTGGCTTCATGTTAGCATGACCCAAGCACATTTCTCACTTACCATATTAGGAAAATTTATAAGTAAATTTTACAAAGTTATATCGGGCTTAATGAATCAATTGGAAATGAGGTCAAGAGGAACATTCGACACCATGCAGAGAAAAAGCTTGTGTCATAATAAATAGCATATGGCCATCTCCCTGAGCTGCACCTGAGCGAAGGGGTAGAATGAAGCCAATTTTGAAAGCTTCCAGTGCTAAAGGCAAGTTAGACTACTGCACACTGAAAGGTCAGAAGTGTCAGAAACTTCCACAGCTCTGCTTGCTCAAGAATACAGTCACTTATTGCAAAGTCAAATGGCAAGAGGAAAAAAAAAAAAAAAGAATACAGTCACTACATTTTCTCTCCTGTGGGAACACCCTTAGAGTCCTGTTTCTCCAAAGAATTTTTGCAAATTATCTGGTACAGGCAGTACAGTACCTGAAGTACTTATTTAAAATGCAGCTTTTGAGCCCCCACCCAGAACATCTGAATTAGAATCTTTTTGAAGCCTGGGAAACTTCCCAAGGTGATTCTTATGCACACTAGCTTGCTAACCAAGCTCTTTGGGAAGCCAATTTACTAGCAGAATAGGTGCTGGATGCCTACAGGGCAAAAGAACGAAGTTGAGCAATCTTAAGTCTAGTACTAAGAAGCTACTGTCTCCCAGACTAGGGCATAGACTATCAAGGAAATAATTGTAATATTCATGCATAATAATTATTATATCTAATTTTTTTTAGTGCCTTCTACATGGTAATCCCTGTTCTGGGTACTTTACATTATTAGCTTATTTGCTACCCATAATAAATTTTCAAGATGGGCAATATTATTCCCATTTTACAAATGAGTAATTTGCCTGAGTCACTCAGCTGGCAATGCATGTCTCTGGGCCAGAGAGCACTACTGCCATGGGCAATGCTAGAGGCACATCAGCAAACTGACAAATCTTTACTCTTAGACCTTCCTTTTTATTTTATTTTATTTTTAATTATTATGGGTACATAATAACTAACGATATAATTAAATTACATTATGTTAAATATGTTAAATATAAATATATTATATTAAATTTTAATTATATTAATTATAATAGTTGCATATCTTTATAGTGTACATGTGATGTTTTGATACAGGCATACAATATGAATTAATCAAATCAGGGTGATTGGGGTATCCACCACCTCAGGCACTTAACTTTTCTTTGTGTTAGGAACATTCCAATTCTACTCTTTTAGTTATTTTAAAGTATACCCTAACTTATTGTTGCTTATAATCACTTTGTTGTGCTACCAAATATTGTTCATTCTATCTACCTATCTAACTATATTTTTGCACCCATTAACTATCCCCATTTTATCCCCCCCTCCCTTCTACCCTTCCCAATCTCTGGTAACCATCATTCAACTCTCTGTTAGACTCTCCTTTTTGTGGATATCCGGAAGACCCAGCAGCATTTACATTTTTACATTTTGGTTGTATTTCCGAGTCTATATTCTGGTTACTTTAATCAGATTTCAAAGCTGGACTGAGGGATTTGCCTAAATTTGTGAGACTTCCTGGTCGCACTGAGTAACTCTGGAAAACACTCTACCAGCCACACAGTCTCAGACCATTTCAGCATCATGCCTTCTGCAGATGGTTGCTTTTATTCATAAAATTGATCTTTGTTACCTTCAATTCTAGAAGGGGGCATATCCAAACCTTTGCCTCCAACTACTGAGGCTCAGCTTTGGAGAACTTCTATCTCTTAAATAAAGTGTTTTTGAAAACAGACATACATACACACACCCCTCCATTCCACCTACGGACTATTAATACATAATCCGTTAGATTTTCTCCAGTAATTTTTGCCCAGTGGAAGAAAAGTGATGGAGGAGAAAAAGGGGAAAAAAGAAGATTATGGGGCAGAGATCTGATCTGAATGACAGAAAATTGAGAACTGAGATGGGATAGTGTGCACAACTTCCAGCAAAGAGCTGCCTGGAGTTACCAGGGAAAGGGAGTGGATGTGGCTGGGCAAAAGGCATCAGGAACAAAGAACACAGGGAGGCATCCCCACTCCACGCAGGGCCACACTGTCAACCTAATTCCAGGGATATGTTTTCCCAGGCCAGGAGGAGACAGTGGTTCTCAAGGACCTTCTGCCACTGCTCTCCCCGACCCCATCACACCACAAGATTTCACAGCTGCATAGAAAACTTCCATCGGTAACCACTGTCCTGGGTTTAGGTCACTTCTCTTTGGAAATCATTCTATTTTCCTTCTCAGTAATTCCTTATTTGTTAAAATGTGTGGTTTAGATGGAAAAAAAGCATGAACGATTTCATTGCCTTAAATCTTCTAACAGAATTTAGACCAGAGGTTCCCAAGGACAGAGGAGAGTATCAGATGGGGATTGGAGGGGCAAGTGAGGTTCAGAAACAAAGCAATGTTATTTTATGCCATTGCTCTTATTTTTTAGGCAAGTCATTTTACATTATTGTTAATTTCAAATTACATTAAAGAAAGCATGGGATTTTTATGCTTTTCAAATGGGAGGCATGATTAGATAGATTCAGAAATGCTAACTTACACTCAAATATTGAAAACATGACTTTTTCTAGGACCACTAACAATGCTTTGTTAAAAATAATATCAATCAGAATTTATAATTTAGAGGAAAGAATCATAAGGGTAAGGTGTTTCTGGCATGTCCTTATGGCATATCATTTGATCTGGTAAATAATAAAGATTGTTTTTATCAGTAGTTTAAGCAATAACTCAAAGAAAATCAATCATTGACTCATGCTTACTTTAGATTCTAAAGGAGTCTTTATGAATTATAGGAAAATACAAACTATTAGCCCAGTTTAGGCTTCAAAAGCATTTTCACTAAAATTTATTTTTGCACATGTGATAGTTTAAAATGACTTCACATGAGACCAATCTGTTAGAGAGTATATTAACTCAAGAATCAAAAGACCCAGATCCCAGTCTTATCTCTGATGAAACTAGCTGTGTTGCTTGGCCAAGTAACGTGGCCCTTCTGGACCTTGCCCTCTACAAATGGAAAATGAGTGTCTTGTTAGATTATTCCAAATATTCTTTTGGCTTCACTACTCTCTGAGTCTAAACTGTAACAGAACAATCTAAAGAGAAAATTATGGAATATGTTTACTAATGGTCTGAAAGGAAAAAGGGTTAAGAGTTTTACGACTAGCGTCAAAAGTAATCAGAAATGGATGAGACAGTACAAGTGATCAAATCTGCCCTAAATAAGCAGATTGAAAACAAAGAAAATGCTCGTGAATTTGAACACTAGAATTTGGTTATTAGGGTAAAGAAACAATGAACATAGGAAGAAAAAAGAAGTAGAATTTAGCAAAACATAATCTGGAGCAAAAGAAAACAGAGAATGGAGAAAAATATCAACTTTTTGTGGATAACCAAGGACAGAGTGGTATCTCAAGAGCAAAGTGGTGGAGGGAGGGCTTTGTAGCTTAGAAACAGACAAAATGTTTACCTTGGGAGCACCACAGTGCTCCATAACAATGTCCATAGCATAAAACATTACTCTATGGTTATCTTATTTCTTTACCACTTAAAAAAAACACAGATTTTTTAAAAAAAAGATATCATGCTTACCTGCAGCATTCACAATTCTATTTGCTCTCACAGATCCCTGTGGTGTTTCAACGTCCCATGTTCCATCTGACCTGAGTTTCAGAGAAGTCACTGGTGCAGGATATTTTAAAAGGGCACCGTATTTCCTGGCCCCAGCAGCCAGTGCCATAGTTAGAGAATAAGGATCAATGTGACCATCTCCAGGGTTATACAATCCAGCTAAAATCTAAATCAATCATAACAGAGTCAATATTCAAATGGATATACAGTTATTACTCAGTCTAAATATATTCTGCTAGCAAATGTTTAATAAAACTGGACTTTAAAAGTGTTTCTTGATCTGGAAGATGACTGGGTCCCTGAAGTCTTCATTAAAAAGAGCCACCATTCAAGTCCTGGACTGTGACATGGGAGAGAAATAAACTTCTAGCTTGTTTAAGCATTATTATTTTGGTTTCTGACATTTGAAGCCAAATCTAATCCTAACTGATATATCAATTATAATTTAAATTTAATTGCTTAATACTGTCAAATTCACATGTTAAATACATATTTGGTATCAGGAAAATTTATATTTGATTCGATAACTATTTCTTGAATCCCTACTTTGTGTTAGGGCTTCAGGCTAGGTTTTGTGGGGAAACAAAGGAGAAAGAAACTCATATGAAGTGAGTTGATAGAGTGAACAGTGAAGTATTAGGTCTCTTCTATTCAAGAAAAATCTATTGAGAAGCAAGAAGCTTTTGTCAAAAGTTCTTCCTGTCTCTATTGAAAGGATTGTGTGGTTTATTCTATTAATATGGAATTATTATATTGATTAATTTTTATATGTTAAACCAATACTGCATTGCTAAGATACATTCCACTTGGTCATGCTGTATAATCTGTTTTATATGTTGCTGAATTCAGTTTGCTAGTATTTTGTTGGTAGTTTTTGCATCTACATTCATAAGGGATACCAGTCATTCTTTTTTGTGTGTGATGTCTGACTGATTTGGGTAGGGTATCAGGGCAATACTGGCCTCATAGAATGAGTCAAGAAGTGTTCACTTTTCTTCTATTTGTGGAAGAGTTTGTGAAGTATTAGTATTAATTCTTTAAATGTCTGGTAAAATTAACCAGTGAAGTCATCTGGGACCAGGCTTTTCTTTGAGGGAAGTTTTTGATCACTAATTTAATCCTTTCACTTATTACAGGTCTAGTGCAAGGGACTTTTGATTTTAATGGTATTCACATTTCTGAAGACTTCCAAATGTCACATTGGTGCTTTGACATAGATATATGCTTGTTGCAGTGATCCCATATCTGTTTGATCCAGTCCCCTGTCCCAGATTCAGAGAATACCCTTGACACGTATTTCCATTGCCTAAGGCCCTTGAGAAAAATTATTGATGGTGAGGACTTCCAGCAAAGCATTCCAGGATTGATATAACCAGATTAAAGTATATCCTTACTTATAGTGGGAATGGAATTTCCATGTGAGCAATGCAATGCAACGCCAATCTGCCATCACACTGGTATCACACGAAACTATAGACAAGGGAGTGCCAGCAGCCCATGAAGACCCACAAGAGCAAACGACCCCAGCCCAGATCAATCTTCCTTGGAGATGGGAACTACTGCAGTAGTCACCAGCAGGGAAACAAACATCTGCTTCCCAAACAGCCCCCCTGGGACACTAAGACAGCATGTACCGTGCAATGGAGTCAGAAAGCCTGGATTCAGATCTCTGCTCCAGGTCTTCCTAATGAATGAGCTCGGGCGCACTATGTAACCTGTCTAAGCTACAATTTCCTGTTTAGTCATAATATATATCTCATAATATTATTGTGAAGTTAAATGAAATTATGCATGTAAAGAACTTAGCACAGTAACTGGTACATAAATATATACTGTAGTAAGTGTTAGTCATTGTTATTATTATTCAAAAGAGTTTATCCTCCTGTAGGAAAAAACACAAAATTTCCTGTCAAGTGGATTCTCTCAGGTAAATGTGGTATAAATCTAGATTTATACCTGGCACAGGGTCTGTAAGGGAAGTACTGCTTTGAACTAGGTGATATTTGTGGAGCAATATAGCATGGTACTTCTTAATTTGAATTTTAAAAAAATTTTAATAACACGATCTTTCTAGACACTTATTTATCATAGTAAGTTATTCTCTCTGCAGTTCTCAAACAGAAGGTTTATGTCGGAAACCCTTAGTTCTGGGGGACACAGTAATAGAAAAGTATTAAAAATGTTTTCTCAGTTGTCATAGCTAGAAAGCTGATAAGATTTTTCATATTTCATTCAGCGTATATAACAGCCCACCTTGTAATTTACACAAATTCCACCATTAATCATCTGATTTTGCCATTCAAAATGTGTGTACATTTTTCTATTTTAAATTAACTTTGCAAAATAACTTTTTCTAATTTTGATTCAAGTCAACAAATGGTAAAAATGCCCTTAAGACAAATACCTTATTCATGTTGAGTAAAGGGAACATTTCTTGAATTTTTTCAGGTTCAATAATATACTGTTCTGTTGCATGCCAGCCAGTCCGAGTCATTTGATATTTAAATTCATCTACCCTCACAGGCGTCGTAGCAAGTCTGATACTACCTGGCTGATGGAATCCCACCACCTGTGACAATAATTCCAACAAAAGTCCATAAATAAATCATTATTTGACACTCAAACATGGTTCTTCTCCAGCACAATGAAAATTGAGCTATACAAAAAAAGAGATTTACTATGAGCAAAAGAAATAACTACATAAAACTTTGCATCTTATAAAAAGACAATTCATTCAGTGACTACTGTATTCCCTAAGTGCCTCCTCTGTGCCAGGCCCAGAGATGCCAAAGTGAACAAGAAAAGCAAAGCCCCTGCCTAGGTAGAACTTACATTCTACAGTTGAAGAGAGACAGCTAAATGCATAATTGCAATGACATAGGATGAGTGTTAATGCACAGAGTGAAAGAAAATTATGTGAAAAAGAGAAAGATAAAGGATGTGTGGAGAGATTACGAAGAATCAAAATGTCGTGATGATGAGATTAGGTCTGAATTCAATTAAACATTCATTTGACATTTACTGAAGTCCTTTAGTTTGCCCAGCACTTGGGTAGGCCCTGGGTTATAGAGAGGAAAGATGCAGCCCTTGCCTGCAAGTTGCTCATCACCTGTAGGGAAAACCAACCAGTAATGCCACAATTACAACAGAAAGGTTGTGAGAGGGGGTGTGCTCAACTGCTTTTAGAACCAAGAGATGTGCCCCCAGCTTGGCATACAGGGCAGGCAGGGACAGTCAAGAAAGGCTTCTCCAAAGGGCGACCCCCGAGGAAGGGTGGAGGGTGAATGCTGAAGATGGGGGCCAGGGGAAGTGTAGTTTCAGGCAGAGGAGGCAGCAGGGAAAACAGAACACTACACAAACAAAAAAACAGTGATTTGAAAGAACTCAGCACATTCCAGAAGGTAATTGAGAATAAGCTGAAGCATATGAGCCAAGGGAGGAGTGGCAAGAGAAAATGTTGGGACAGCAGGCAGAGGTCAGCCAATGAAGGTCACGCTCCTAAGACCACGCTAACCCATCGGTTTTATCCTGTAGACTGTGGGGAGCCATTTGATGGCTTTAAGCAAGGGAGACAGCATGACAAATTTGAGTAGATTTCAATCTTATGATTGAAGCCTATGAATACTCTCTGCCTGCCACTTTATTTTGAGAGTACAAGTAAATATGAGAACAGATAAAAATAAAAATTGGGGAGAGTTTTTAGTGAAGTACTTTTCAAAGCCGCGTGACAATCTGGCACACGCTGCTCTCAGATCCTTTGCAATCCAGTCGACGAAACGCTCCAATTTCTTAGTTTCTAGATATAGTAACTGGCTAAAGATGTTTTTGAAAGTTCCTTTTTAATCTTTCTTCATTTACAAAATAAAAAAGAGTTAATTACATGCATAACACACTTCAAGAAATTAAATTGATTTTCAAGCAAACTCTAGAGGTTCTTTTCTATAAACTCCCATCATATTTCTCTACCACATTAAATACTGCACATGGCAGTGATGTCACTACACACATGATGATTTGTCAGAATCACACATGTTTCTGAGAGATTGACCTAACAGACAGTTTTAAGTTAAATGCATTTACCTGCCCGGTTTCTTCTTCCAGTTTCTCATACAGTTTGATGCTATCATAATGTATTTTCTTCAAGTTTATTCCAGGGTGAAAGTAAGTTGTTAAACCTGCCTAAAAGCAAGGAGGAAAAGAAAAACTAAAAAAGTTAACATTCTCGAAATGTTGATAGTTTATCTGTTAAGCAGTAATTTAATGTGGGCAAGCAACTGAGAAGCACCAGCCAATTCTTTGGGATGAGAACACATCAGCAGCAGTTTGAGCACACCAGAGCATAAGGCTCACGGCAGGTTATAAGAAGCAATTGGAACCCTGTAAGTAAAGTGAGAGCCAGCCAACGAGCATACACATTCAGTCCCTAAGAGTTACCAGGAAAGGGTTGTTTAGAGACTCAGAAATGGGATGGTTTAGAGGAAGGTTTGGGAATATGCACCATTAAGAAGAGTATAGGGGAATGGCATACAATGGGGCTCAAGCCAGCAAACCATGTGCGTGTTCCCTTAAGTAGAAGGGCCTAGCAAAGGATTTTTTTAACCCCATCCCCACCTTTCACTTGAATAAAGCAGCCCTCCTGTCCCTTTCCTGAAATTGCAAAATTCAACAATTAGAAAATTCCTTCTAATCAGAGCCTGGTGTATAGGTGAACAGCCTAACCTGTTTGATAAGCACATAGGTGGTACTCCAGAAATATTTGTTGAGTAAACACTGATTAATTACACTCAGGAAAAATATCTAAATATTAGCTACACCAAAATCCCTTTTATCAACTCTGGCAGATGCACTGTAGTATCCAGACAAAGAATTCTAAGCAATGATATGAAGTAGGTTCTCTTAATTAGGCATCTGAGACCTCATTTTGCAGCTAATTTATCCCAGAAAGCTCATCAAAACACAACCTGTTCACAATAAAATCTCTTTAAGAATATTTATACAGTACTTCTATGGTAATGGTGAGCATTTGGTCCTTCTGAACTCAGAAACACCCCATTAAAGTTTATAATTCATCCTTTAAGAACCCAAACCCTGGGGCTTCTACCTAGTACTTGTTCAAGCACCTGGGCATACGCAGAGCTGTTTTTTTGAGAACAGTCCTGGTCTGGCTTATGGGTCATCCTGCAGCATAGCCCCATGTGGAGGTAGAGAAGGGATTCCACTACAATGGAACTGCAAGTCAGGCTCTCTGATTCTATAGTCAAGCATCCTCTTCTCCTTTTTCTTTTTTTTTTTTTTTGAGACAGAGTCTCACTCTGCTGCCCGGGCTAGAGTGAGTGCTGTAGCGTCAGCCTAGCTCACAGCAACCTCAAACTCCTGGGCTCAAGCAATCCTTCTGCCTCAGCCTCCCAAGCAGCTGGGACTACAGGCATGTGCCACCATGACCGGCTAATTTATATATATATATGTATATATATATATTTTTTTTTTTAGTTGGCCAATTAATTTCTTTCTATTTTTAGTAGAGACGGGGTCTTGCTCTTGCTCAGGCTGGTTTCAAACTCCTGACCTTGAGCAATCTGCCTGCCTCGGCCTCCCAGAGTGCTAGGATTACAGCGTGAGCCACTGAGCCCAGTCAAGTGGGGCTTTTTTGTTTTTTTTTTTTTGAGACAGTCTTGCTCTGTCTCCTAGGCCAAAGAGCAATGGCATGATTATAGCTCACTGTAATCTCAAACTCCTGGGCTCAAGTGATCTTCCTGCCTCAGCCTCCTGCATAGCTGGGACTATAGGTATATGCTACCACATCTGGCTAATTTTTCCATTTTTTGTAGAGACAGGGTCTCATTATGTTGAGCAGGCTGGTCTTGAACTCCTGGCCTCGAGTGATCCTCCTGCCTCGGCCTCCTGAATAGCTGGGACTACAGGCACACACTACCACATCTACCTAATTTTTCCATTTTTTGTAGAGATGGGTCTCAATATGTTGCTCAGGCTGGTCTTGAACTCCCAACCTCCAGTGATCCTCCTAACTCGGCCTCCCCAAGTGCTGGGATTACAGGTGTGAGACACTGCGCTGGACCAATACTGAGTGTTTTTAAGGAGCTTCCAGGTGCGTCTGATGCTTGTTCAGGAGGGAAAAGAGGATGGTGGGGAAGGACCCAGGGAAGGGGTCCTCAGTGGGGGAGTGTCCTGGGCAGACTCGGCCCCTCCAGCCCGTCTTGCACAATGTCGTCAGACCCTCGACCACTTTGTCCATTGATCGGTCCATTCGTCACCCATTTTGTAGAGAAATGATTAACTTCTGTTTTTTTTTAATTGAAAAAGTTATGAACGTAATACACACAATATCTATTTATTAGGGAAACTTTAGAGAAAAATGACAAATAGAAGAAAATAACAACCATCTATAATCCCCTCACCTAGGGACCAGCACCATGTCAGATATCAATGTATAGATTCCAGGATATGCATTTTAACTTACTCAACAAGTATTTATTAAGCCCCAACTGCGTGTGCAAGAGAGGGATGAGCGACGGATAAGCCGGGTACACACGTGCACACGCGCACGCAACACAACTTTGCACCATTTAGTTACTGGAGTACTCTTGACAGCTCAGCTCTCTTATGCGGACATACAGACACACATTTAGCATAACAGTTTTACTTTGAAATTTTTAAATAAAAAATAGTGCAAGCACAAGATAAAAATTTAAAAAGAACAAGGCCGGGCGCGGTGGCTCACGCCTGTAATCCTGGCACTCTGGGAGGCCGAGGCGGGAGGATCGCTCAAGGTCAGGAGTTCGAAACCAGCCTGAGCAAGAGCAAGACCCCGTCTCCACTAAAAACAGAAAGAAATTAATTGGCCAACTGAAAATACATAGAAAAAAATTAGCCAGGCATGGTGGCTCATGCCTGTAGTCCCAGCTACTCGGGAGGCTGAGGCAGGAGGATCGCTGGAACCCAGGAGTTTGAGATTGCTGTGAGCTGGGCTGACATGACGGCACTGTAGCCCAGGCAACAGAGTGAGACTCTGTCTCAAAAAAAAAAAAAAAAAATTGAAAAGAACAAAAAAGTATATCCTCCCACAGTATATCTCCTGTCAATATTTTGCACTTGTTTTCAGAATTTTAGTGAACATAATTTTTTAAAAATGTATTTCACGTCTAAAAATATAGTATACATACTGCTTGGCAGTACACTATACATACTTGCTTTTCTTACCCAACTGTGGTGTGGAGATCCTTCCCCGTCAGCACCCTCAGATCTCCCGCACTCTTTAATGCTGTCCAGGACGGGAGTGCAACAATGTAACCATTTCCTTAAATGGTTAAATTTAAGGAAAGAACTGTATCCAGTTCTTCACTTACTGGTAAACAGTGCTTCCTCCAATACTCTAGTGCCTGCATGTTGTCTGTTTCCTCAGGATAAATTCCTAGACTTGGCAGTGTTGGCCAAGGGTGTGTATATTTTACATGCTGTTCATGCACGATGCCTCTTCCAGCTCGCTGCACCAGTGGACTGTCCCCCCGCAGAGAGAGCGCCCCTTTCCCCGGGAGCTCACCGGCACTGGGTGTGGCACTCTTTTCAATCAGGATCCATCTGATAAGCAAAACATGCTACCTTGATGTCGTATTAATTCGCCTTTCTTTAGCATTGGTGAGGTTGGATTTTTTTTTTCTTTTGTGAACTGCTTCTGTTATAGTTGTGATAAATTTTAGATTTGCAAGAGATATTTATATGTCAATATATTCACTTTTTGTGTCATATATCTAGCAAATCTCTCTCCTCTCACCAATTTAGAGTTTATCTTCTATAAGTTTGCTCATTTGGAATATTTTGATATACCAAATATTTAATAGTTTTATGTAGAAATAATATGAATATTTTTAAATATTTATAATTTATTTAATAATTTAAACATAGAAATTTAAACTTTTTTTTTTTTTTGGCGTTGGAGTCATACTTGGAAAGATCTTTCCCATACTCAAGACTACCTAAATATTCACTGACATTTTCTTCTGGTAATTAAAAAAATTAACCTGCTAAAAACTTAAACCTTTAATGTACCTGGAATTTATTTTCATGTAAGGTAGGAATTTAACTTTTTTCCCCCAATGTTTTCCATGATGTTTTCACATTGCTTATTAAAAGTTCTATTATCTTCCCATCCTTGACTGTACTAAATTCCCATTGTCTTAGGGTCCACCTTATTGACATGCTTGTTCCTTTCTTTTTCAGTGTCTTCCTGATTTAATTACTATAGTTTTATGCTATGTTTTGTTATTTTATAGATAAAGCTTCTCATTAACCCTTCTTTTTAAAAATGTCTTGGTAATTCTAATACACTTGTATTTCCAGATGAACTTTAGAATTATTTAAATGGAAAAATAAAATTCCACTGATATTTCATTTGCACCTCTGCTGACTTTGTACATTACGTTGGAGAAGACGGACATTGTTATAGTAATCGATCTTCCCATCGAAGAAAATGCTCAGTTTTCAAAAAGTTCTCCCTAGTTATTTAAAAGTTCATCTATGTCCCTCAGTGAAGTTTTTAGTGTCATTCATATAGGGTCTTGTACATTTCCGGCTATGTTTATCTGTAGGCATTTAGTACTTTCAAATGGCTGTATACATGGGTTTTTCCCCATTATATTTTCTAACCGCTTGTTACTGAAATATAGAAGACTTATTTCTTTCTACTTTTCTAACCACCAGCCATTTTACCAAGCTCTCTTTTTAGGTTCTAATAATTTTTTATTTGATTGTTTTGGGTTTTACAGGCAAATGATATCTTCATCTGCAAATAGTGATATTTTCTTTTCCAATATTTATACTTCGTGTTGAGCCACTGGTCTGTCATGACTGTTTGACCCAGGGGTTACAGTCTGGGGTCGGGGAATCACGCACAACCTCGGCCATGGCTTAGCGGCGCCAAGCACCTCCTCCAACATCCGGGCAGTAGCCGCGAGGAGAAGAGGACAGTAGTTCCCTCCTAGCCACAGTTTTGCTTTCTGAGGTTTCAGTTACCTGTGGTCAACCATGGGCCAAAAATATTAAATGAAAAATTCCAGAAATAAATGATTCCTAAGGTTTAAATTTCAAGACGTCCTGAGTACGGTGATAAAATTCTGCGTTGTCCTGCTCTGTCCCACCCGGGACATGACTCTTCCCTTTGTCCAGCGGATACACATTGTCCCAGACATTGACCTGTTAATCACTTAGTAGCTGTCTCGGTTATCAGATTGACAGTCGTGGTTTTGCAGTGCTTACGTTCAAGTCACCCTTATTTTACTTAGCAGTTGCCCCAAAGCACAAGAGTGCTGTGTCTGACTTACAAATTAAATCCAATCGTAGGTATGTATGTGTAGGAAAAAACATGGTAGAAATAGGGTTCAGTACTATCGTGGTTTCAGGTGCCACTGGGGTCTTGGAACGGGTGCCCTGAGGATAAGGGAGGACTCTGTATGTAAATAGGTTTGTGCCATGAAGACAAAAGGAGGACAGTGGGCCAGCTTGGCCGGGACAACTCTGTATCACAGCTGCCATCGCAGGCGTCCTTGTCAGCAACCTGGTCTGGTTCATACTCTTAAATACAAAGTCTGCATGATATTTAAATTGAGAATGGGCATTACATTTGATGGGTTATATGAGTAGATTTTCATCATTGGGACCTGCATTCCTGGAATAAATGCTATTTAATCATGGTGTATTATTACTTTTAATGTTCCACTAGGTTCTCTTTGGTGGCATTTGATTTTGTATTTCCCATCAATATGTACAGATGAGATTAGTCTATAGGGTGTATGAAGCTGTCTTTGTTGGGTTATGGGATTTGATTTTTACCAGCCTTACAAAATTATAAATAAAACTTCCCATCTTTTCATATTCTTTGGAAAATTATAAATTATATGTGAATTATCTATTCTTTGGGAGAACTCATAAAACTATCTGGGCCTGGTGCCATTTTAGGGACATCTTTTGTAAAACTGAAATTCGACTATGCCACAAGCTTTCAACAGCTTCTCGATGACCACAGGAAAAAGTGCCAATGACACCGAAGATACAGTGTGATTTACTCTGCGTCAGCTCTCACTACCTCCTGTCCCTCTATCCTACGGCCACATCCAGCTTCTGGAAATTCCCCAAACCCTAAGGTGGGAGACCCAGAGGGCAGGATGGAATTTTGTTTTATTCAGTCTGGAATCTCTGGCACCCAGTAGGAACTCACCTTTGACAGGCGTCGTCTAGCTTCTTGTGCAATGATGTTCACTCTGCTAATATTATTGTATCTTTTGGTCCACATCAACTGATGTTCACTGAGCATCTCTTCTGTGCCTGGTCATGTTCTGGCCCTGGGGAAAAAGAGTCCCAGCTCCTATCCTCAAGTTGTTGTCTAGCTATTGGGGAAATGGGTGAGTAAATGGATATTTATAGACAGTGAGGTAAGTGCAGGGAGGGGGATAGGCAGGGGCATGTGGGAGCCCCCAGAGGGGCCACCCAACCCAGCCTGGGAAGGAGAGATCCAAGGTGGCTTCCTGCAGGAGGTGACTCTGGATTTAGTCTCACATGGTGAGGTGAAGCAGGAACAGGTCATTCCAGGTTAAGGGGCTACCATGAGCCAGAGACCAGAAGGAAGAACCATCATCTTTCAGAAGGGATGACTGTAGTCATATCCTAGCCTGCATCCCTGGGTGCCCAGGACTTTCAAATCAGCACAGAAGTCAGAGCGAAGCCTTTGAAATGTGTTGCGTTACTTCACTGCTGAAAACCCATTAATGGCTCCTTAGCTCATGCCAGATAAATTCCAAAGTCCTAGGCAAGAACAACAAGACCCCACTCAATCTGGCCCCGTGTCTCTCTGAGTTTACATGATGACTCAGTGCAGCCATTGCTCTCCTGTGGGCAGCCCAGACACTCAGACTCAGGGCCTTTGCACAGGCTGTTCCTTCTGCATGGAGACCCTTCACTTTCCTCAGGTCTCTGCCCAGATGTCACCAGTGAGTGAGACTGTCCTTGAGTCCTGTACAATATGACAGTTCTCTTGGTTACTCTCTTTGTCCTTATCCTGTCTTATTTTTCTCCATGCTGGTATTGCCATTTATTACCTTTGACTTGGGTATCGTTTACTTCATTGTATGTTTATATAATTTAAATTTTTAACAAAGGCTGTGTTTAACAACCAGATCACACAATTAACTCCTGAACACTGAACAAGCAGTTCTTGCTAAATGAGCTCGTGTGACCCAGTCCCACTGCACCCCCAGTCCCGCGACGTGATGCTGTGGTCAGGGAGGTGAAGAGAGGTCACCAGCTGGTGGGTGGTGGAGCTGGGTATTCGTGAGCAAGTAACTTTCTGTCCTCAGGCATCAATTTCCTCATCTGTGAAATGGGGGCAATAAAACGTACCTTCTGGAGTGCTGTGGAGGTTTAGTGAGCTAGTGTTTATGAAGCCACTGGCATATGGCGGATGCTTGATAAGTGCGTTATTGTTGTTTCAATAACAGTAACAAACATGGATCCTGCCCCCAAGATATTCACAGTCTAGTGGGAGGAGGGGCTGATGATAGGACTCCACACAGGACTCTAATCCAGGCAGGAAGGGAAGGCTTCCCGGGGGAGGCTGCATTCAAACTGGGCCTGGCAAGTGTGGGAGAAGGTGGGTCCCTGGGTGAGGCACGCCTGGCTGATGGCACAGGACGCAGGGATGCCTCTGGAACTCAGGATGCATGAAGCTGAGATGAGAGATGAGGCTGGAGCCAACGCGAAGGAGGCCGAATGCCAGGACAGAGTTTGAACTTCTTTCTGAGGGCAGTGGGGAGCCACAGCAGGCTGTTTAGCAGGGCGGGGAGCAGGTTGGCCTCCTGGAACATCAGTGTGACTGCAGTGGGGCAGAGGGCCAGGTGGGGGCCAGAGTGGCAGTGGCAGAGGTCGTCCGAGGGGCCGTGGGGTGGAAGCCCACCCATCCGGGCTCCTTCACTGATCCTGGGTGGGGCTGGGGTATCCCTCGGTCCCTCCCCCCCGGACCTCCTGGGGAGGGCCGCAGGACTCCTCCCTGCACTGTTCCAGCCCCAGCCCTGCAGCTAATCCCGTTGGCACTGGGTCCTGAGGCTGGGGCGGGGCGGCCGGCCAGCTGGCCTCAATTAGCCGGGGAGCCGGGTCTGGACAGTGTCATTAGGAGCAAAGCAGAGCCCGGCCGTAAACTCTAATGAATGCATTAATGGAAGGCTTGTGCGCCTCAAAGGGGGAAAAAAAGCGGGTCTAAATAAAGTTATTAACACAGCCCACCTGTGCTCGGCTCTCGGCCTATATTGTTCAAATAGCCCATTAACTCCTGGAGCATCCAATCTTGAAAGGGAGCCCTGCCTCTCTGAAGCAGACGTTTAACTGCGTTCATATAATTCAATTAGATTCCGCAGTCGCGGTCCAAAGGCATTCTCTGGGCTTTCATCTCCGTAATGGCCTCCAGGCCGGAGCGGGGAACAGGGGGTTAAAAAGAGGGGCTTGGTACCTGCCTTTTGGCCTGACCCGCCCCCTCACCCGGGGGCCTCCTCGTGTTTCCTGGGCAGAGCGCGTCTGTCCTCGTGTGCGCTCACAACCACCTTCACGGCTGGATTCGCACCCAGACCCGGCTCATGCACCCTCGGGCCAGTATGCAGCCCGCGCCCCTTTCTGCTCCACCCCTCGCCCAACGGCGCAGCACACCGTGCACCCGACTCCACTTGGCCAAGCCTATTAATAAAGAGTTAAGAAAATTCATTAGGAAGTAGGTCTTTTATAGATTCCGTTAAAGCCTTCTTCCTACTTCTGTCACTGAGAAAGGATAAAAATCCTTTTATCACTCTACAACTTGTTAATGTTCCACCCCGGGAGCACTTCATCTGTAATAAACATCTTCACAAAATATGCATCCCCAGGGAGGAGCCGTTAATTTCCTCAAGGCCTCACACATGTAAGGGCTTTTACTGCCTGCAGGTGCTTCATGATATTGCGTGAGCTTCTAATAAACGGCCAGTAAACCGCAGGTAGCGCCTCGGAGAGAGATGGGTCCGTGCACCTGTCCACGAAGGCGGCCACCACCGCGCCTCCGCCTTCCGTGGCCCGGCCCCGGCCTGGCCGGCTCCCGAGCCCATCCTGCCCCTTGGGACACCCGCAGGTAAGGTCTCCCAGCCCTCCACTCCTTGACCCTCCTGCGGAGCCTGGGGAGTGAGGGACTTGCTACCGTTTGGTGCCAGGAAAGTCCCACCCTGGAAACTGCACGCCTTGGCAGGAATCGCAAACATAGGAAGACATTGAATCCTTTTTTTTTTTTTTTAATTTCTTGGTTTCCTTCCCTTGTTCATTTTGGGGGAATCACCCCTGTTATGATCTGTGGAAATGTGATTATGGACAAATTTAACTTCCCAGTTTCTTAATAACTGAGATGGAGGAAAAAGAGAGCTCGCCTCTCTTAAGTGCGATTCGTGCGAAATGTGTTTTGCATATCTTAAGGCAATTTTCAGAATGTTAAAAATAATTGCTAGAAAAATATGTTGTAGCTCAGTCACTAGAAAAAAGATTACTAAAGGAGTAATTAGAAGTTTGCATTTAATGAATATCTCTCTCCTCTCTGGGATTCTTTCCAAGTTTTGATCACCACATGAGTCGCAAGGTACGAGCTGGGTGTCTGCAGACGTGCTTCCTAGGGCTGTTGCCCCAGGGTAGGGGGACAGGGACGGGGGACTGCTCAGGTCAGTAGCAGGGGACAGATGAGACAGCCTCTCCAGCTCCTTCCAGCACGAGGCGCCTCTGAGAACCGGGGGTTGGGATGTTGTGATCCCTTCTAGATCCAGATGGCTTATGCTCTCTGGACACTGAATGACTAGCACTTCTGGGACCCCTTCGCGGTGGTAGGTCTCTGAGGGACATGACTTGAGTCCATCTGGATGGTGGCTAGAGCTTCTGTGAGCTTTTTGGTCAAGTCTATAAATGTTGAGTGTGGACGGCTGGCCTGCCAGGTGTCCGTGCTGGCTTGGGGCAAACATACCCGGCTGCGAGGAAGCCACCCACGCTAGAGAGAGAAGGGAGGGGGCCACTGCATTCAGCCCTCCTGTGGCCCACAGAGGCATCACACTGGAGCCATGGAAGCTTCTGGAGGGATCCCCAAATGGATTTTGAAAGCGCAGAGAAGGAAAAGCTAGCTGGGCTGTATTTGCAGCAGCCCCTTCTCAGCAGGGGGCTGCAGCAGAATCCAACAGGCTCAGAACCAGGACTCCAGGGTCACTGGGCCACTGGGCGTGCACATTCCCGGCCCGGATGGTGAGTACAACGCTACCATCACCGCACACAACACCGACGGTAACACGTCCTGACACTCCTGCACAGCCCTCGCTGCAGGTCAGGGAAGCTCATTAGGACCTTACCTCTGGAATCTTCCTAACTGCCCCTTTACAGGTGAGGCAGCTGCGGTTTAAGAGGTAAGGTCATTTGCCCAAGGTCACCCAGTGGGGGAAGAGAAGTTCAAGATGGCCTGGGACAGGAGCAGAGGGCTCCACCGTGTAGGGGGCAGCTCCCCCCAAGCGGGAGGGCCCCCATTTTCCAGACGGCAGGCCGAGGCTCACCCTGACCTCTGCCTCCTCCCCTAGATGAGGCTGCTGCACCCCCACGTCTCTGGGCTGGGAGGGGAGCAGGGTCATTCACCCCCCGCCCCTGCCCCACTGGCTGGCCTGGCCTGGCCCAGCAGAAGCCACAGGAGGGCCAGGGAGCCTGGAGCGGCTTCAGAGGCACGTGGGACATGATGAAAGCCCCGCTCACGGGACCCAGCCGAAAGGTTAGAGGAAGCAGGATTACTCCACCCGGGGAGCGGAAGGCCCAGGGGGCAGGGCCCTGGCTAATGGCGAGCACCAGATGCTGACCAGCTGTTCTCTGTCTCCCTGGAGGCCCAGTGGGACCAAAAGGACTTCTCCTGCAGCAGGAGGGAGTGAGGGGGGATAGGAAAAAGAACCGGCTGAAGGGGTAGTTGGCCTGACAGATGGGGAGAACCACCTCTGAGGAGCTGTGCGAACGGGATGCGCCCCAGCTGGGCTGTGGGAGCTGAGGGGCCTGGGGCCAGGAGGGGAGCCCAGGCACTGCCGTGCGGATGCAGGGTTGGGGGTGACTTGGGGAACGGTAAGGACCGTTATATCCTCTGCTAAGCACATAATCTGAATTAATTTGACGCCCAGCCCTGCCCTGGGGACCAGAGGCTAAGCCCCCAGCAGGGCCGCGGGCAGAGGTCTCAGGCCTGGGATAGGAGCCCCTGGGAAACCGCTCGTCTCGGAGGCCTGGACCCGAGCTGGCTGGGGACAGCCAGGCCCACAAGTCAAAACTTCTAGCAGCCAAAGCTCCTGAAAAGTCCTGGTGCCCGAAGCAAGCAGCACTGAACTGTCCGTCAGCGTTAGGAAGGCCACGGAGTCCTGGTTGTTCCCCAAATGAAATTTGGTGCTTTAAAAAAAAAAATCCAACTGAAATTTCTTGGTGTCCATGTCTGTCTGCTTCCTGGGCCAGTCTGGCACTTCCCCCTCAGAGCCTCAGTTTCCTCGTCGTGCAGCAGGGACGTGGCCGCCACGCTGGGGGCGTGTGAGGCGAGGTCTGGGCATGGGGCTGCCAGCTTCCTCCCTCCCTGCAGGCCTCGGACCCCACCCCAACCCCAATTCACAGATGGGACGCTTCCCTGGGGTGCCGAGGGAAGATGGCGCGAGTCTGTCTCACGGCGACAAGTCGTTCCCAGCCCAACGTGAAGCACTCACTCTTCCCTTCCTGGGCTCAACTTGCTTCCAGCTGGAAAAACTGGCATGTCCCTGCCCAGCTTCCCAGGCCCCGTTTGGAGCCCAAAGGTCGTCCTGGGACATGCTTATGCTATAAACATTATTCCTCGTTTATCTGAAGTTCACCTGTGATGGGATGTCATGTATTTTTTTTTGTGCCAAATCTGGCAACCCCACGCAGGGTCCCCTCCCCAGTGGGGCTGCCCCATCTCCTCACAGGGACAACCTTCCGGGCCCCTGCTCCGGCGGCAGAAACTCCGACAGGAGACACCAGAAGGCTGTAACCCCCCCTATTCTGGGCAAAACAGCAGAAAATGCATTTCTTCATGACGTTATTCTGTCAATGTATGTTTTTGGAGGGGCTATGGAGGGGAGATGCCCCACTTCTCAGAGAAATGAGGCATTTTTGAGTTTGCTGTCTGTAGAGACCGTGGCCGTGCCGGCAGCCACCACGATCTCCGGCTTCTCTGGGAGGACGTGGAGACAGCTGGTGTCGTCAGGGAAACTTTCCCTTCTGAGGCTTTCGGGACCTCGTCGCCTCCATTTAAAACGTGTAGGACACAAGTGGATTTTTAAGTGTTAAAATGGAAAGAAAGAATCAGACAAAAATACCAGCAAAATTTTCCAGAGCGGTCCTGGGACTGTGGCCCCCTGGATCAATGCTATTCCATTTTTCAAATTGTTGAGGACTTTTTCGAAAAATTATCTCCAAAAGGGCCATTGCATGTACTATAAAGAGATTCAGAAAGGCTTTATTTTTCTCTTTCTCTCTTTCCCTCTCTCAAGCCAAGACAGAGATGTTAAAGACAAATTATTTGAATGAAGCGATCAGGAAAAAATATTTGCGAAGTCGAGAAAGATCAACAGAACGTGAAAAAAGGAAACATGAAAAGTAAATAAAATGCATGCTAGAAAAAGATTTTATATTAGATTTTCTGGAAAATGGTTTCACATTTGACTTTCTACTTTGGTGTGCTGTTCTAATCACAGTTAGTTTCAAAGCACCGTAACTTCAAATTTCGACCAATTTTTCTCACTTTTCCCAAATATTTGATGATTTTTTTTTAAATCTTCTTTGGACCAGGAGAAATATTCCTACGTGGACAAATACTGTATTCAGTATATTTTCTTTCTAGAATGGTCTTCAAAGGCAGTCAGGCTCTGCTCTAAAAATGGCAAAATTTTGCAAAGGCAAAAATCCCAGCCCCAATTCCCACCTGCATCTGAGCTGGGGGAGTTTACCGGAGCTCAGCCAAGACTGAAACAAGGGGTGAGTCTCTCCCTAAGCTCAGAGCAGGGCTGAACCCTAAGGGACAAAGACCTGATCCTGCACCCCATTTCTACCTCCCATCCACCGTCTCCACTTTCGTAGCGCAGACCCAGCGAGGGTGGAAATCAGCCCCTGGCCTGGAGCTGGGAGGTGCGGCTTGATCTCAATTACGGCCCAATTCCAGAGGTGCCATCAAAGAGTTAACTAGGATGTCCCAGTGCGCAAATGTGGGATAATTGGGAAACAAATTCTACAAACATCTTGAAAGGGGCAAAAGACCTTTGATCTTTCTATGGAAAGGGAGACATTACAATACTGTCTGCCTTTCGGGGCCTGCTCGCATCTCATACCAGGTTAGAGGATGGCATCTTTCTGAGAAATCAGCCGACACCTAATTCCGCCGCACCTTAATTACCCTAACTGGTTTCGTATGGCCAAAGGCATTTTCCCCAAAGATTAGAGGAAAAAGAGGGACTGACAAAATAATTAAATATGCAATTTGCCAAGCGTGGGCAATATGGCTTTGAAATCACCTTTTCAGGAAGTTTTACCGCTTGTTCATTGACATGTATATTGCAGGCTTCAGACTTTTATTTAAGCTCTTTTGATTGCCTTAATGGATTAATACCCGAGTACCATCAGCGAGGGGCAGAGACCCAACCAAGGCTGTTTCTAATTTCGAAAATATTGCGCCCGCTTCCTCTGGTGTTATGACAAAAACAACTATGTAGAATTTGCCTTCTCGCTTAAAGCAACATGCTGATCCCCTCAAATAATTGCCTGGTGTAAGAATCTGCATGTCACATGTGGTGTTGTCTGTTACAGGAGCCTTTCATGGTGCCAGGGCCAGGGTGCTGGCGGCGTGGGCAGGCCTGGGCAGGCCTGTGTTGCGTGCGTTCGGGGCCTGGATCCATTTTGGGTGGCATTCCCAAAACAAGTGTGTGTCTCCGGACAGCAGGACGCCTCTCAACCAGAGGCCCCAGCAGCGTCCAAAGGTGCGGAGGAATGTGTTGCCGCCCTGCTTATAACTCCCGATGTGGGTAAGAAACATTCCATGGAAGTGGGGGTGGGGTTTGGGGGAGGCTGCTAGTCGGGATTTGGAGAAGAATCTCGGCTTAGGCCCTGCCACATCCCAGGGAGGCATCCGGAAACCGGAGTTTGCTGTGGGGGAATAGTTAGCATTCTGCGCTCACCACGGGGAGAGTCAGAGTTCAGGAAGGAATCGGGGGACGTGATTGCGCCATTCCTGTCTTTTGGCTAAGCTGCTGTCTTGGGGAGGGCAGCATCTGGGGCCTCCTCTGAGGACACGAGGGTAGTTTGGTCTGGTCTGGGCCATCTGCGGGTACCCGGTGGACAGAAGACAGAGCATCTAGAACATGCAGGGTAGCCTGGTGCTGAAAGAAGAGACAGGGTAGGGAAAGGGGGGAGACCAGAAAAAGAGCCAAAAAGAAAGACAAAGCGGACAGAGACCCACGTAGCTACTGTCACACACTGGTACGTGCGCACGCGTGCGGAGACAGCAAGATTGCCTTTGAAGGCAGAGGGACAAGGCCTGATTGTCCCCGGGATGTGCGCGGCGGCCTGGCTTTTTCATGGTTCCCAGAGCTCCCTAATGAGGCTGTAGCCTCTGCTGGTGGGAACTTTGCTCCCTGAGATCAGCTTTGATAAAGTGGACGGGCGTCTGGGACGAGTTACTGCATTTTCCTCTTTGCCTTTGAACCCTGCAGTGGTTTTGCTCTTTCATGGCAAACAGTGGGGACCAAGTCTCTGGCCTCTGTCCTCAGGCAGCGCAGGCCATCCCATACCAGGCGTGGGGGCCAGTGAGACGGCAGGCCCTGGAGGGGGACCCTGGCCCAGGCAGGGGCAGTGGGGCTTTGCTGGGCTCAACGTCTAGACCTACTTGCCAATTGTGCACGGTCTGAGTGTCACCTAAGATGCGTATCAGCAGATCGCAGCAGCCCAGGGGCCCTGGCATCGTGAGCAGAGCACGCACAGGCTGACAACGGCACTGATGGCAGTACCGCGACTGCTCGCTCTGCCAGCTCTGAGCCAAGTGTTGGCCCCTTTTACAGAACAGCAAACAGAGGCTCAGAGATTTAGGAGGCTTATTGGTCAGAGGCAGGAGGGCGCCAGATCTGGCATCCCATGGCCCTGCTCTCAACCACAGCCCTGCCTGAAGGGGCGGGAGCCTCAGCAGGGTCTCAGGGCCCGTCGACACGCCGGTGTTCTAACTGCGCAATCCTGCCCTCGGTGCTTCTTACCACGACTGGGCTTTCTGCAAGACCACGCCACAAAGTCAGCAAGACCTCAGCCCTGAGGTCCCTAGACACCTGCCCCACCCAGGAATGTGGGGTCCAGAGGTCCCCCTGGGCAGCAGCTCTGGAGGGAATGGGGGATGCTGAGCCAGCCACCCTGGGGCAGGGGGAGAGGAAAGGTCCTGGCGCCGCAGCAGCCAGCCCGGAGGAACCCCAGCCCCGGGGGACTTGGCTTTGATCTCTGATGATTAAAACAAACACTCTCTCGGGCTATTCCTCCTCGTCTGTCCTTCCTGGCCGGCGGACGCTGACAGCCAGAGAGAAGCTGTCCAGCCCCAGTCCCGGGCCCTCACACGGGAGATGTCCTGGTGTCAAAGGCAGCTCCAGGGTGCTGGGCCATGGCCTGCCTCTGTCCTCTGATCCCAGCTCTTTTAGCTTTCTCTTTGGGACCCGTGTTGTCCTCTTGGCTGCCGCCCAGAGGATTAGGCGGCAGGGGTGCCTGGGCGCCGAGTCACCACCGCATTCACCCTTATCTCTGCAGGAATGACCTTAACTCTATGCCGGCTTGTGGAAAGAGGATGTCAGTTGTAAACTTTAATTCACGCCACCAAGTGCCCGCTTTGTGCCAGGCCCTGGGCCAGCACAGGAGCGAGTGAGACATGGCCTCGGGCACCCGTCCTCACCGGCTTGTCCAGCCCTGGGCTGAGCCACAGGGCACCACAGCGGGAGGTGGGGAGGTGGATGTTCCTGCTTGTGTGCCCGGTGGGATGCTCTGCCCATGTCCCATCGCTGATGTGTTCCCTTGGGTCTCGCGGTCCCGTCGTGGTTACAGAGCACAGAGGGACAGGAAGTGATAAAAGCAGGGGCACGATGAGAGAGAGGGATTTTACTCCTAGCTTTTTATTATGAAAATACCAAACACCTGGAAGAGTTGAAAGAAGAGTACAGTGACGGCTCAGACCCACCTCCCAGATCACCGCGTGCGAACGTGCCGCCCCGTGCGCCTCAGCCGTGTGGACATGTATGCAGAGCTATGCAGTTTTTGCTCTAAGTTTGGAAGTCCTGACCCTCACCCCTAAGTACCTCAGTGACCATTTCTAAGAGTAGGGGTCCTCTCCTAACCACAGCACCATGGCCGTTGGAAGAAAATTGCTGGTTGTTTGAGAGGCAGGGATTTTGAGAATCAGTGAAGACGTGAGCACTGGAGCCTCAGAGCAGGAGACACCATGGAGTGTGGCTACTCGAAAGGCTTCCTTCAGTTTTGGTCCCCCTGTGGGATCCCAAAGCCCAGAGCTCCAGAGAGCAGTGTCCCGCACACAGGAGGTGCTCAGGATGTGCACGAAGGATGCGTCCCCGGCCAGAGCGCAGCCTGGGCCCTCCCTCGTGCTCCTGAGTGCGCAAGAGCCTGTCCTTTCAGCTCTTCCCCTGCCCAGAGGAGGGGCTCGTGGGCAGAGTGGGCGCTTGAATCTCTGTGGAACCTGGGCTGATCAGGGTCCCCCCCAAGTCCCGGCTCCCCTTGGGGCCATGGAAGCTGAGCTTGGATAAGGAGATGTGAGGCCTTCCTAGGTGTGAGGTGACACCTTCCTTCACCCTGCGGAGGAGCCTGGAGACAGGGGCTTGGGGGCAGTTGAGCAAGCTTGGGGTTCAAGTGCCAAGATGCCCACCACCCCCCAGTGCTGAGATGGGTCCTTGGGAGCCTCCAGCTGTGCTGTCTCAGAGTCTGCAGAATCTTCCTCCTGGCTCGGGCGGGCTCGGGGTGTGCACCACCTGTGCTCATGCTCGTGGGAACGGCAGACGGCGGGCTCAGGCATGACTCTGCCTTTATCAGTGTGTGGGACTGAGCATCTCGCAGGGCCGGGACGGTGGTTCTCACATGTGCACATCTGTCCCGATGTGTGAGACTTGGGAGCAACGGGTGTGTTTTGGTGTGCACCCATGGACCTGGACAGCTTAGGATGCAAGCTGGGTGTGTCCCCATGTTGGACCGCGGGTCTGCACTCTGTGTGATGTTGGAAGTAGAGTCTTGGCACAGTGGAATGTCACTCAGCCTTATGAAGTGGCTACAGCACGGTGAACCCTGCAGATGTAATACTGAGTGAAATAAGCCAGCCGCGAAAGACAGATACGGATGATTCCAGTTACATGCGGTACCCAGGGTAGTCAGATTCATAGAGACAGAAAATGGAATGGATGTTTCCAGGGGCTTGGGGGGAGGAATGGGGAGTTATTGTTTCATGGGGACAGAGTTTCAGTTTTGCAAAAGGAAATGATTACAGAAACAGGGTGATGGTTGCACAAGGATGTGAATATACTTAATGCCGCTGAACCGTACACTTAAAAATGGTTAAGATGATAAATTTTACATTATCTGTATTTTACCACAGTTAGAAAAAAACTGGGGTTTTGGTGCGTGTGACTGGCTGTGCTGTAATTTTTCCTGTTTCTGAATGATGGTGGCACCCACCCCGGTCCCCATGTGCTCACTACCGTTCACTAGGGAAGAATATTGTCAATCACAGAAAATCTAACAGTGCCAAAGATATGCTTTGGGGATTGTGCAAGCATCAGACCCAACACCCATTTCTGGAAATGCTACTGCGTTTGACATGAATCTCACAGGCCAGGAATGAAACAGAGGCATTTTGTTAAAGGAAAGAACTTGATGAGAAATTGTTTTATGAAACCCAAATTTTGGCATGTTTTCACATTTTAGTTTGTCAGAACACGGAGTAATAAATGTTAAACATGTTGTTTATTATTACGCATGGTTGATTTCTTTATGATGACAATTTTATTTTAAAGTTCTTCATAGCCACTGCGGGGTGAGGTGGGGATTCCAGAGAGAAGAACGGGAGAGATGTTTTATAGTTTGTTCCAGCAGGACTATGGGAGAACACTTTTTATTAAAACAGACATACACACACAAAAAAGAAAGAAACAAAAGAAGGGGACAGCCCAGGCCCCAGCCCCCTCCCCTGGTGGAGTCAAGGGCTGGGTGGTTGCGGGGCTATTCTCCTGTGCGGGTTGCAGACCTCGCCCTGCCGCTGCGCTGGGAGCCGTTCTGCTGGGAGCCGCATCGCTGCAGGGCCTGCTGGCCGAGCCCTCTGGGATAAAGCTCAGCTCTGCTCACTGCGGTCTTTGTTTCCCGGGCTGATACCCGGGTGGCTGGTTTGTGGTTGTAAACGGGAGCGGGGAGCGGCCAGGCAGCCCAAGGGCCAGGTCTCCCTCCCTGTGTGGCATAGTAACCCCCCAGGCCTGCTGCAGAGGCCATCCCTGGGGGAGAGGGGACCCGGCATGTGAATTTCTTTTTCGAACTCCTCATCTTTGCCATTGTGGTTGGAGAAGGGGTCAGGTCCCAGCCTCTGGTGGGCTGAGAGCGGTGGACCCAGGAGAGCACTGTGACCTTCACACACTTGGCCCTGTCTCATATAGGTGAGGCACCTCCCCTCTAGACAGCTCAGTCTCCTTAACTGTAAAATGGGTCTCTGTGCCCGCCCTTGGGCTACTTCCTGGGTGTTCAGCCTGGGCTGAGTGTGTTGTAGGCAACACTCCACTTAAACCCCAGGACGACTCTGTGTCCAGTTCTGAATCCTGTTTTCAGATGAGGAATCCAGATCAGAGGAGAAGCCACCTTCCCAGATCACCCAGCAGTGGGGGCAGTGGGGCTGGGCCAGGGTCCTGGGGCTGTCAGCTCACAATCTATGCAGGAAATAGGGCGACTGTCCTGCCTGAGCTGGCCCAGGGGGGCACTCTCTACTCATGAGGTGACCTGGTACCTGGCCTCAGGGCTGGGGAGGAAGTGCAGAGCTCGAGGGTCCTGGTCCAGTGGCCACAACTTTGCTTCAGTCTCAGAGGGTCTTTCCTTGGATGGAGCTAGGGATCTGGGCCTCCTGGGTCTACACTGTTGGCCAAAGTTTGGGCAGCTGGTTAAGGGGCCACCCAGGCCCTATGCTACAGATGTGCCAAGGGGTGAATCCCGACATCTGCCTGCACAGGGGACCGCCTTTGGGAGGTTCTGGGCTGGGCTGGGCGGGGCAGCAGGTTCAGGGAGCCCTCTCAGGAAGAAAGGCAGATTCTGAGAGGAAGGCACAGAGAGGCTGTGGTCTTGGTCTAATGTCACAGAGCATGCTGGCTGAGGGCCCAACCTGCCCAGCCCTTCCTGAGGCCACTGTTGGGCCAACAGGAGTCTGAGGCTGGCGCCCAGGCTGGGTGGGGCAGCCCAGGTGACACTCCCACATCCTCAGCTTCCTTTGGCATGTTGTGGGGCATGGAGGGGCTTGGGGGAAGGAAATGTGCCCCCAACACTCCTTGCCAAGGCCTTGCTAGTCGCCTTCTTGCTTTTGCTCCTGGCCTGGGCCCGTGGCTTTGAACACAGATATTGGCCAAGGCAGGCTGGGCAGGGGTTGGTTTGGGGTCCATCCCCAGATTTGGCCCAGAAACACATCTAGTCAACCCCCCAGGCCCCCTTGGTCACCACCCCTGCTGTAGGAAACGCTTTTAAGAAAGTCAGGGGTGGGGGGACCCGAGAGCACGGCTGGGATTGGAGTGGCCGCCCCACCGCTGGCTGTTCACAGGGCATTCAGCTCCTGCCCCTCTGACCCGCAGCTTCTCCAGCCTTCGCCACCGAGGCCTCCAGCGTGGCGGCCGCCTCCTCTGTAAAAGGATAAGGATCACATTCTCCTCTTTTTCAGTCACACAGAAGCTGTATGCATAATTAATGTGCAATAAACGTGAGCGGCTGGAAATTAACTAAATGAAAAAAAGTATACTTAATTGTGAAAATTTAATTTTGCCTTTATTCTTTTTCTCTCTCTCTCCCCCGCCCCTCACCCCTGCCCTTTTACTACTCGTTATATTCTCAAAGCTCTCCAGATCTTGCAAGAGACCGTCTGAGAGACTCGCCTCCTGACCTCTGGCCGGGGAGCCGAGGCCGAGCTGGGCTCCGAGCCGCAGCCCAGTCGGTTACTTTCAACACAGGGTCTGCGAGTGTCCGTGAGCCGGGCGTTGCTGCGTCGCGCAGGGGAATGTTGTGATCATCCCCCAAGACCTTCCTTGGGGGACCTCTGTGCCTGATTTTAAAGGCGTTGGCAGAAGCAATTTTGAGAGATGCCTTTGGAAACTTTGAGAGAGATCTCATCGTGCAATTTAAAATTCTTGTACATGAATTCAGTGGTTAAAAAGCCAAGGGTCTAAATACGTTTGTGTATATTCGAACAAAGTATTTTAACTAATAACATCTAAGGCTCCCTTTCTCTTTCGTCTCCTTCTGATTTTTTTTTTTTTTTAAAGGGACAAGACCTTTCCTAGGTGGTAAGATCAGTGGTGAGATCTCCCAGTGGAAAAATTTATCGACACATTCTTATTGTCACATCTCTTAATAAAACCTGAGGATTTGATTTCAAGAAACAACCCATCCACTTGAAAGAATGTTTTTAAAAAAATGTTTTTAAGAATAAAACACTCTGTTAACAGATACTTTAGGATATGATTTATTGCACATGCATAACAACAACAACAACCTAAAATATCAAGCCCCTAGAAATAAATCACTGCCGATCCCATCTCCCTTACATGCCAGCTGTTTTCCTCTTCCTACCGTCTCTCCCAGCCCTGGTCTGTATCATCAGATAATTTAAAAAGAGGTAGAAGAATCAAGAGGCGAACCCCAGCATCATCTCGGCTGTTTGGGCAAGAATCGTGTTTTCAGAACATCCTAGTTTGTCCTGGAGGGTTCGTAGCCGGCCGCTCTCAAGTCTTTAGAAACCGTAACTCAGGGTGTCCTCCTTGAGTCACTCTGTTATCAGATTAATTTGTAACAAGAAAAGAGACTATCAATATGGTTGTTTGTGCTCACTGCCACCTCTGCCCAAGTACCTGGTCCTGTTTCAGACGAATTGCTGTCATCCGAGAGCTGCCGGTTGCCGGCGGGCCACAGGCAAGCCGTAAATAACTCGATCTGTGGCTGCAGATCACCTCTGGCTGGCCGGCCGGCTGGCTGTGCCGGCTCCGCCGCAGCCCAGCTGGCAAATGTGGCTGCCTCCGAGAACAGGTGGCCCACAGGGGGCTGAGGACAGGCAGGCGGCCGGGCAGCAGGCAGGTTTCTGCAACAACAGCCTTTAAGGACCAGCCTGGTTCCATCCCGAAACCTCCACCCAGTGCCCGGCCGGGCCCTAGCCTCAGACCTTTGCATTAAACAGCCTCTGACACTAAAAATCAAGGTCTGTTGGCTGTTGTCATAGGAATGCAATATCCTCTGGAGGTCCCCTTATTAAAAACCAAGGCTTGCTGCTGCTGCCCAGGATAGATTTCTATTCCATTTGTATTGATCACAGGGAAATGTCTCATTCCCTGGTTGACAGATATGGCCAGCAGGGAGTGAGTTAGCGTTTGGTGGAAAACATTTGTTTCCACAATGATTTGGGGGACCCTGAGCCAGCACTGTGGTTATATTCATGAGGTCGTGACGGGTAATCTCTAGCTATGATATAGAATTACAGATGTGGGGATTACAGTCTTGCACAACATTAGAGCCTGCCAGGGCCTTCAGAAAGGATCCAACCCTTTGTTTCACACTCGGGGCAAAGGGAAGGGACTTGACTCACCCAAGGTCGCAGAGGCACTTCTAGGAATTTATCCTACGGATAATACCTGTCAGTGTGCAAAGGATATTCACAGCACTGTAACGGCAGAGGTAGGAAACCACCCAAACGCCCATCACAGGAGATTGGGTAAACAATTAAGATTCCAGGCAGAATCACGTGAAATTGCCAGTTTTTGCTGGTCAAAAATCGTTGAATATGGACCATCCCATGTGGGTCAATCTAATCCATCTATTGAATGGAATGGCATGCATCTTAAAAGAGATGGCGAGCTCTCCCAAGATATATTATTAAATGAAAAGAGCAAGCTGCAGAACGGTGTACCTGTTATGCTCCACGTGAGTTTTTACAAAAGGAAACATACATGTATTTGCTGGTCTAAGCCCCTTCTCTGGAAGGAGATGTGAGACTGTCCTCGGTGGGTGGCTGCCTTGGGGACAGGAATGGGGGCCAAGGGGAGGGTGACATGGGGCTGACTTTTTGCTTTACAGCCTCATACCTTCTGAGTTTTCTGTACCAGTGTGTGCATGACAGGTAGAAAATGAAATTTATAACAAAGATCAAGACGTCAGTGGAGCCCTCATTACTATGGGGTAAGAGCTCAGAAGACTCTGGTTTGAAAATTCTGGGCTTCAAGTCATTTCATCTCAAAGAGCCTCGTTTTTCTCATCCGTTAAGTGGGGGTAACGACAGTGTTTACTTCCTGGGGTGGAACTGAAGGTTTCCTTGAGACATGAACGAGAAAGGCTCAGCACGGTGGCACAGAGAGGTTGGTAAATGTTACATATTATTATAAATGACATATAAATCATCACACGCACATATAAACCCTTACATTGACTTGCTTGGCATTTTGGTTTCCTTGGAAGAGTATTAAAAATAGCTGTGCGCGTTTGCAGTCGGGAGTGAGATTCCCGGGTGTTACATCTGTTTGGGGGACCATCTCGCCGTTGCCGCGACGGCTGCCCATGCTGAATTTACAGGGTGGCTATGATGATTTTTTTTCTGAACCAGTAAATGGTCTTCTGCATCTCTGTGTACACAGGCAGGTGAACTAATAGAATTAAGCTTATTGGTTTAATTCCTCTGGGCCCCCTTGGCGAGGGGAGAGCAGCTGGATGAATATTTTAATTAAGCTCTGACACCCAGAAGTCAAAGTCCCGAGTGGTCCCATTGGGCAAGGTCTTGCAGTTTGGGGTTTAATCAAATTTGGCTTCAGAGTTCAAATTTCTTCCTGGACAGAAATATGTCATTAGGCGTCCAAGATTTCCACTGGAAAAAAAAAATACAACTTGACTGTATTTTCTCTAGAGAATGACACCATGATTCGATTAGCCCCTTTTCCTTGACATTTTGCCCACTTTATTAACTTCTGCTTTGCTTTTAAGCAGGCAACTACTGTTTTACTTCCCTGAAGAAGCTCATAATATTATAATTCAAGTGTCAGGACAGATTAGGTTAAACGAACTGTGTAATTCCCGAAGGAAAACAAACTTCAAAACGGACGAGGTTTGCCTTGTAACATGTCATGGATTGCATTAGCGTTGAACGGGCGATTCTATCACCTAATGTGCTAAAGTTGGCTCAAATGTTCCCCACTCTGCAAGGTGAGAAATTACTTAGCTAACAAAACATTTAGTTTCCCTCTCTTTGCATTCTTTCTTTATGAGATCCTGAGTGTGACATTTTCACCAAAAAATCTCTGTGCTTATTTGTGAAAAATGTATATTAAAACCAAAACCCATCAAATGGAAAGAAATCACAGATGGTTTTATTCACAAGCAGCAGAATTAATGGCCTCTCTTCTCTTTATAAATATTAGAAGCAGATGAGTTCATTACGATTTCACCCTAATAAAGAAAACCTGCTTGATTTTGACAAGACATCGACTCATCTAATACATCCACTAAATAACAAAGCCACTTCCCGCCCGTAAAACACGGCCCGAAAACACCGGCTTTACCTGGGTTGCTGCTAAATTAATGAAAAACACTCCAATCCAGAGACAGCAGAAACAGGGAGGGGGAGATGGAATTCAAGGGATTTTGGAAAATGTGACTGATTTTGAAAAGAGAGGGGTTTGAAATGTTTACTCTGCGGTGGTTTGAGATTTTTACATCTTTCAACAAAGCGGGCAGAGAAGTGGAACCACGTGAAAGGGCTTTTGGAAGGAGCGATTCAGCACCAGTGGACGGCTGCGGCGGCTTTATCGCGGGCGATCTGCGCACGTGGGGCGGGGAGCCCGGCCCGGCCGCTTCTCACGAGCGCGCGCGGCCTGGCCAGGGCTTCAAAGCGCAGGCAGCGGAGCGTCCTGGGAGGGAACCCGACACCTCGCCCGGGACCGGCAGGGCCAGCTCGGTCCTGCCCCCAAGCGCTGCTGCCTGATGCGGTCATCTCGTTAGTCACGGGAGCCCCAGGTATTTCAGTTTGTGCCGCTTTCAGCACTTGTTAAGGAAGAAGTGGGAGGCTTCCCGAGAAACTGCAAAAGATGTTTTCTCTCCCCAGGGCCACAGCTGCTGGGGCCACGGCTTATCCATCATTGCAAAGATTGTTCGAGAGAGGGAATGAGTCAGCCCTGGGGTGGGGGGTGGGGAGACGAATGGCCATGGGCCACTGTCCCGGGCCCTTCTTGGCTCGGCTCCCTGGAAGGGCGTGGGTGCGAAGTCTGAAAGCTGCCCGGGGACTGCCTTTGGGGAAGCCGCCACACGGCTTAAGAAAAATGGCACGTCAGCGTGGCTTTGGTGTCCAATTCCACAGTCCAGGACTCTCTACCTAGACTCCTTTCCAAACTCTCCGCAGCCCCAGGACCAACAGGGGAGAGATCAGACACCTGCACGAAAGTGTCACGGCGAGGGGAGGGGAGGGGAGGCCTCCTGGTGTAGGCCAAGGTGGAAATACTATTTCTAATCAGCTCCTTAAAAGCGAAGGAATCCCAGTACCTCGGCGTGGTCCCAGGAGCCCGCAGCTTTCTCCTGTTCTGTGCTCTCCTCCTCCAGGCGAGGGGCTGTGAGTCTCTGACAGGCCCAGGTGGAGTTCTGAGATCATCAGAGCCCTTCCTTCATGCCTTAGTTCCACATGTATCAAACTTCTGGGGAGATTTTTGAGGAAGCAACAAGTTTAAGCCAAGACCCCATGATTGAAATTCTCCAGTAAATCCCTCCCAGCCGAGCCCCGAGGCTCTGTGGTTGCTCCAACGAGCAGAAACAGCGGGAAGGGGGGTGTTGCAAACTTCAAACAGGACCGGGGTTGGAGGGGGATTGTGCCGAGAGGGGAGGCCACCGACCACGGGCTCAGAGTTAATTAAAGAGCCTGCGTGGTGGCACCTATAAACACAGGCCCCTCCATATGGAAGCCCCAGCAGCTCAGTTCTTTGTAGAGGTGCCCTCTTGCTTGGCGGGTCTGGAAGGGGGGAGACTCGAACCGCATTTAGGAGGGACATTTGCAGCCCTCAGGAAGACACCAGCCGGGGACTTTCCCCCCACCAGGAGTTCCCAGGGAGCTGAAGCTGTGTTCAAAGGCTTCAGCAGAGGTCAAAGGTCTGCTGTCTTCCAGGCACTGGGCTGGGCCCGTTACCGGGGAGCTAGGGGCCATCATCTCCCCATCTTACAGATGAGCAAAGCGAGGCTCAGAGAGGCAAAGGCACCGGCTGAAGGGCACATGTGGTGTGGGAAAATGAGGGTTGGCACTCACGTGCTCCGGCTCATGCCGCTGGCTGGCGAAGGACAGTGAGCCCTGCTTACATGCGACCCTCACCTCAGCCCTGCCCCCTCGCACTGTCCCTGACATTCAATCAGGTGCCGGTGATGTCTGGCCCAGCAGTTGGGGCAGGGCCTCCCCAGCTTCCCAGCGACAAATGGTTCTCATTTGAAAGGGAGGTTATAAAAACACATGCCCAAAGACACTGTCAGGGAGCTGAGGATTAATCTCGTTTCAGTCAAAGACCATTCCAAATATTTTTCTGCAGGGAGTGGGGCGGGAAGGAAGTCAGGGCTCCTGGCTGCCCCTCAGGTCGGCGGTCTGAGGCGCTGTGGTGCAGGCTGGTGGGGGCAGAGGTCATGGTGTACCTGGCTAGAAGGAGTCTCACCCAGACCGTGGCTTCGTGCCCCCGTCCCCAAGGTTGGCTTTGCGGGAGGCCTCTCCTGGGCCTGGACGCTCACACTGCGTTCAATATCTTGGCCATGTTTCAGGGCGGCTTAAGTTGCCAAAAGGAAGGGAAGGATTAGGCGCCTGGGACGTTTTCATTTTCTGGATGGTGTCAAAAAGCTGAGTGTTTTTGCCCGGTGACTCAACCAGAGAGGGCCCTGAAGACCAGCCAGGGGAAGGGCACTGCCTTCAGGCCCCGGCCCAGACACCTGCGGTCGCCCAGCGAGTCGGATCGGGCCAGGGACCAGACGAAGCACTCACTTTGCCCCAAGCCAGCAGCTCCCAAACTGGGGGGCCTCGGTCCCTAAATGACAACCCGTGGGGTTGGGCACAGGTTTGGAGCTGTGGGAGGGGCCTCCGCTGAGCTTGCGTTACAACCCCGGGAGAGCCACGTGCTGAGCACTCAGGGGCGCGGCAGCGTGCTGTAGCCTCGCCCCACAACGACGCGTGAGGTAAGGACTTTCATCGCATTTCACAGCTGCGGAAACTGAGGTTCAGGGAGGTGCAGGTGGCTTGCTTGAGGCCTGGAAGCTGGACGGCAGTGATACATCTTTAACATGCTTGACGACTTTTCAGAGTAGGGATGGTTGCCCTCCCATTTTACAGATGCAAAGGTTGAGGCTCAGAGTTGCTGTTGAGACGTGGCGTGTCCAGGCCCTCGCGTAAGGGAGAGACGAGCTGGGGCCTGTGGTGCCAAGGCCGAGGCTCCGGCCCTGCCAGCTGGTCCTCGTTCTCAAGCCGGGCGAGCGCGGCCGGCGGCGGGTCGAGGGGTCCCGGGTCCACGCGGGCTGCTGCTCTGCGGGGCGGGCGCCGTAGTGGTGGGGTCCCAGAGGGGCGCGGAAGGGGCTCGCGGCGGGCCGGTCTCCTGCCAAACAGTTGTCGCCTTCGCGGGGCCGGTGGGTTTCTTTTCTACTCGTCGAAGGGGCTGTGAAGAGCTGCGCGTCCTCTCTCCGAGGGTCTGAGAGACCCCAGCACGCGGCGGACGTCCCCGCAGGGCCGGGCTGGGTGCAGCCGAGCGCCCCCGCGAGGCAGGACCCGGAGCGACCGGCGGCCCCGGGGGCGGGGCCTAACGCGGGGTCCGGGGAGGGGCCTATCGCGGGGCGGGGCTTCACGCCCACCCCCGCCCAGCCGCGGCCCCCCGCTGGGCCATGGGACTCAGAGCCGGGTCTGAAACGCTGCAGAGCGCCTCTTCCTGGGACCTGCAAGAGGACCCACCCTAGGGAGCCCCCTCCGGCCAGCAGGACGGGGTGCTGGGCCCCAGCCCTGCAGCTCTGGCCAAGCCCCACACTCTCCGGATGCGTGAGGGGGGGCGGTGCTTAGCCCAGAAGCAAATTCCAAACCAGGAGCATTCTCAGCCTCTGATGAAACGCAGCCGGGGAACCTGAAGGGAGCACCTGCGTGCACAGACCTCCCACACCGGTGGCCGGGTCTTGGCAGGGGTGGAGGTGGCAGGACACGACCCTCAGTCCCCCTTCCTGTCCACAGTGGAGAGGCCTTGTGGTTCCTCCCTTTGTCCGAATACCCTCTGCTGGGTCCTCCACCCAGCACCGTGGCACTCCCTGGGCCAAGCCAGTAATGGGTCTGCCCTCAATTCCTCCGGAAAGTCCCGGGTGGCTGGCTGCTGTTAACCCAGAGCCCAGAGGCACATCACCAGGAGGTGGCAGAGCTGGGCCCTGAACTCCGACCTCATGAGTTGTCCTCGCCCTAACCCCCACACAACAGGACCCGCCCCCTCCCCCCCTTTCAGGTGGACATTTTCGAGCTGTGTTCAGGTACAGCACTGGAGCTGGTGTACGTACCTGGGATGGATGCCCTGAGCTGCCCTGGCGTTGTGTTTTTCTGAGCACTCTCTGAAGCCTTGGTTTCCTCACCTGCTCACTGGGGCACTACCTCTCTGCAGGACCGGTGATGACACACGTGGGGTGCACCACCATCGCTATTGTCCTTTGTGTTTGCTGATGCCCAGTGAACTAATGCAACACCCTCCCTGACATCTGTTTACCCCTCACTTAGAACATCTTTCATCCCAGGCCAACCCCCTCTAGAGCTCAGGGCGCAGGGAAGGTACTGGCAGGAAATAAAAGCCATTTTTAAAGGGGTTGGCAGGATAGGCAAAGATTCTTAAACATGACACAGAAAGCACTAACCATAAGTGAAAAGAGTGAAAATTGGACTATACTTATTAATAACGTCTTTTTTTTTTTTTGAGACACAGTCTCTGTTGCCCGGGCTAGAGTGAGTGCCGTGGTGTCAGCCTAGCTCACAGCAACCTCAAACTCCTGGGCTCAAGAGATCCTTCTGCCTCAGCCTCCCGAGTAGCTGGGACTACAGGCACGCACCACCATGTCTGGCTCATTTTTTGTATATATTTTTAGTTGGCTAATTAATTTCTTTCCATTTTTAGTAGAGACGGGGTCTCGCTCTTACTCAGGCTGGTTTCGAACTCCTGATCTTGAGCAATCCGCCCGCCCGCCTCGGCCTCCCAGAGTGCTAGGATTACAGGCGTGGGCCACCGCGCCCAGCCTTATTAATAACTTCTGTTCACTGAAAGATACCATTAAGAGGGCGAAAGGGCAAGCCACAGAGAAGGTATTTGCACATATGAATGGTAAAGGATTCGCTTTGAGGGTAAATAAACAACATAAGGAATAAAGCAAGAAAAGGACAGATAATCCAAGCAAAAAGTGGGCAAAAGACTTAGCAGACCTTCACAGAAGAAGGCATACAAATGACCAATAAGCATGGGACCAGGTGCACCACCTCATTAGTCAACAAGAAAATACAAATTTCACCTGCAATGAGATACCTCTTCACATCTACACTAAAATTGCTAATTTAAAAAGTCTGAAAATATCAACTTTTGCTAAGGATGTAGAGCAACTGGAACTGTCACACATTGCTGGTGTAAATGTGAATCACTACAATCACTGTACCCATTGTTACAAACACTTTAGAAACCATTTGGAAATATTTACTAATTCTAAAGCTAAGCCTCCTCTCTGATCCAGCAATTCCTCTCCTAGGGATATTCCCAACAGCAATGTGTACACATTTCCACTAAGTGAGCCTGTTTTCCCAAACCACTTATCAGATGCCTGTTTCAGGATCACTACCGTACTGCTTTCAAAAAATATGTGAAAATCTTAGTTTTAGATTTACAGAAAAATCACACATTTCCATATACCCCATGTCCAGTTTCCGTGCTTAGATCACCCTACATTGGTGTGGCTATACAGTGTTCTCATTAGCTTTGCAGGGCTGAGATCCAGAAGATGAATCCCCCCTTTTTTGCTATTTTCTTTTCTTTTTTTCAAAATAGTTGAACTCTTATGGATGTTTCCCCTTCCATAAACATTTTAGCATTTTAGAATACCTTTGTCAAGTTCCCCTAGAATTTTTGCTTAAAGTGTTTTTAGAGAAGAATTTGTAATTTTATTTTTATATTGCTTGAATTTTGATTTAAGCTGAATACAGTAATTTGAGAAGAATTGGCATCTTCCCATTAATTCAATGAATAAATACTTAACAAGGACCTATTTTGTGTCAAATACTGCCCTATTCACGGGGTATACACCAAGAACAAAGGATTTTGCTCTTAAGGAACTTGCGATGTTCCAGTGGGAAGGTTTCTTCGAATGTTCGGCTGCTCCGTCCGTACTTTCTGCTTAGTGAGATAGCCTTTGTCTTTTGTGAGAGTTCAAAAATCTTCATGAAAGTCTGGCTTTTCTTTGTTAGGATAATTCCTAGACACTTTACGGCTGTTTGAAAGTTTCTCTTATTTTCAGTTTTATTTCCTGGTTGGTTATTGGTCATACAGAGGAATGGTATTCATTTCTAGAATTGCTTTTATATCAAGCAACCTTGCCCAACTTACTCATTTGTTGTTAACAGTCTGTTGATTCTGTTAGGTCTTCTATGTAACTGATAATATGACTTGACAAGAATGATGGCTTTTTCTCTTCCTTTCTAATCCTTAATTTCTTTTTCTTCTCTTATGGCATTGGCTTTGTTCTCCAGTGTACACTGAGGAAATGTGGTGGTGGGCACCCCTGAGTTATTCCTGTCTTGAAGAGAATAGTTAGGGATGACTTGTGCTCAGGTATTTACCAAATTCATTTTCTGTGTCAATGGAGATGGCTGTGGCAATCTTGTTCTCTAGTCCATTAATGAGGTGAGTTACATGGGTGGACTTTCTTCCGCTGTTGAACTGTTCTTGGGATAATCCCCAGTCAGTCTTACTGAATGATTGTGGAATATACTGCTGAATTTAGTTCAATAATATTTTGTTGAGGATTTTAATACCCATGTTTATCAAGTAAAACTGGCCTCTAGTTTCTTTGTGTCTGTGTATTGTCCTTATCCGGTTTGGAATCAACTTATCTCTTAAAATGAGTTGAGTTGCCTTCCTCCTTTTCCTATTTTCTAGAATGAGTTATGTCAGAAAGGACTGTCATTTTCTGGGAGTGTGAGTACCCCACCCGTATGATAATGTGGTCCTGGGGATATTTTGAGGGAAAGAGGCGAGGTCTTTGATTTTTATCTAAATTGCTTAATAGTTGTTTAGTTTTCTTATGCCAATGTTGACATTTTGTATTTTTTTCAGCTATTTGATGATACATGGTTACTAATATTTATACTAGTTAATCGGTTATATCTGTGGTTATTTCAATTCTTATTTGTATCTTCTTTCTGTCTTGTCAGAAGTTTGTCTTTTAATCCTTTCAAAGAACAAAATTTTCACTTCGATCATGACTTCTGTGGTTGCTGTTTCACTGATTCTGCTTTTATTATCATTATTTCATGTTTCTTTGCATTAACTTGTTCTTTTCCTACCTTCTGCAATTGAAAGCTTAGCTTGTTTGTTTCCAATCTTTCTTGTGTTTGGATAAATTTAAGCTGTAACTTTCATGGTCTCTGCTGCTTCAACTGTGTCCCACAAATTTTAATATGCAGTGATTTCATTATCATTTTGTTCTAAGATTTTAATAATTTCCCTTATGGTTTCCTCTTATTTAGTTGCAGGTTTTGCATTTTCCAATCGTGCAATTTAAAAAAGCTATCAACTTGTAATAAATTTCTAATTGTATCACCATATTATCAGAGATGACTTTAGATATGATGTTGATTCCTTGGAATTTACCGAGGCTTCTTTGGTGGCTTAGTGCATAGTTGATTTTGAAAGAACATAGGATCTATGTTGGCTTGAAAGTTCTGTGCTTGTTAATCAGGTTATTCAAATCTTTCAGATCTTTGCTCATATGTTATCAATTGACTACAGTTTCTGAGAGAGTGTATTAAAATCTTCAAGCGCAATTGCTGGTCTATCTGTTTTTTTTTCTAAGTCTGTTGGTATTTGGAAACTGATAGGCTCTTGTTCCAAACAACTGGTCCCGGCCTCATGTTTCCGTGTCCTCCCATCTCTCTTGGAGGACACTTTGCATTTATGTTGAACTCCCCTTTGCTCTGGCCTGTTACTTCTGCTCCTTCTGATGTTGGTGGCTCAGCTTCTTGCCTGTCTTTTAGTGGATGAGCTCTTCTCATACCTGTTTTCCCTGTGAACTCGTCCTTCCTTGGGACTTAGCCCCGTTGGCTGGGGAAGTGGTAGAAGCTTTAATGCTTGGCTGGGCAAGGTGGCTCATGCCTGTAAACACAGTACTTTGGGAGGCCAAGACAGGAGGATCACTTGAGGCCAGGAGTTTGTGACCAGCCTGGGCAACATAGCAAGACCCTTCTCTACAAAATATTAAAAAAATTATCCGGGCATGGTAGTGTGTGCCTATGGTTCCAGCTACTTGGAAGGCTGAGGCAGAAGGATGGCTTGAGCCCAGGAGTTTGAGGTTGCAGTGAGCTATGATCATGCCACTGCACTTCAGCCTGGATGAGACCCTGTCTCAAAAAAAAAAAAAAAAAAAAAAAAAGAAACAATTTACTTCTTAATCTTGGATGCACATTGAAATCACCTGGGACACTTGAAAACCACTGACTCCTTGGTTCCTCCTGCAGAGATGCTTGTTAATGGTCTGGGTGGGGGTCCAGGTGCAGGAATCTAAAACACTTTCAGGTAGTTCTAATGTGCAGCCAAGGTTGAGAACCCTGTGCCCCCTCCAGAGAAGGATGAAGGAGGCAGGAGACGCTCATGCCTTGGCAGTGCCAGCTTGTGCCAGCCTCTGCCCATGTGCCCTCCCCATCGGGACCTTGCTCTACCTCTGCCCAGCACCCCAGGACCTGGGTCTCTGCCCCTCCCTGGCCACAGGGCTGGCAAGGAGGGAGGAGGGGCTCTGGGCAGGCTGGCTGCTGCCTCCGCTGCTCTCTGTGCTCCTGGTGGGCTCTGGCTGACACCCACTCCACTGTTTTCTGTCTCACATTTGTGAAAGGTTGGAAACGACCCGCCCAGGGCAATGTGGGAGATGAGTGGCCATAGCCGGAAAACTGGCCCCTGCCAGCTCTTGTCTGAGGCATCCGACCATCTTTCTGCTCAGTATTTCGTTAAGGATTTTTATACCTATGTTTGTAAAGCAAGATGGGCCTCTGATTTTTGTGTGTGTGTGTATCGTCCTTATCTGGTCTGAAATCAACTCACCTCTGAAGTTCCTCGGTCCCTGAGACCCGAGCCCCTTGCAGTTTTAGTGTTGGGTCCTGTGGCCCGTCAACATCCTCCTCCCTTCCCCTGGCAGCCCCCAGAGCTCTCCTGGGAAGAGCCGGCAGCCCCGGGCACTCCACCTTCCTGTCCCACTGTCCCCATGTGGACCGACACCAGCTTGGAGCCAGGCCCTATCTTGGGCACTGCGGCTTCAGGGACAGGCCAGACGAGGCCTGGCTTTTACACCCTTGTCTCTGGTCTCTTTGGGGCCGGCATCAGGTCTTGTCCAGGGAGGTCTCCTGCTGGATGTCACTGTCCCTGTGCTGCTGGTATCTGTCTGCTGATGCTGCTGTCTTGCTAGGCCTGTGCTGGGTGCTCTGGGCATACATATGGTGGTGGGAGGGATAATAAATGCGACCTGACTCCTCCGTCCAGGAGCAGGTAACCTAGTGCAGCAACACGTGGCACCTGTGTGAGGCTCGCCTGGCTTGAAGGGGAGAATCGTTACCTCTGCCTCCAAGGGGTCAGGATGCACATCACGAGGGAGGTGCAGGAACAGGGTCTTGAAAGAGAAACAGGAGCTCATGAGGCAGAAGAGTGGGGAGAAACAATCTCGGCAGAGGGAAGCGCGTGTGCAAAGGGAAGGAGCGTGTGAGAGTCAGAGGTTGGGGAACCACAAATGACTCAGCAGGGGACGGTGGGAGGTGGGCCAGACCTGGGAGGGAGGTGTACAGAAGCAGGGACTTGGGCTTCCTTCCTGGGGCGAGGTGTCCAGGCCGTGTGAGGGGTCCTGTGGCTGGATCTGGGCTGCGTGGGAGGAAGAGGATGAGAGGAAGACCCGGAGGCGGGGGCGGGCGAGGGGCTGATGCTGTGATCCAGGTGGAAGGCCCGAGGCCAGAGCTAAAGCCGAGTGGCAAAAAGAGCAAACAGTGGCTGGTTTGAAACCAAATTTAGTTGGCAGAACTGTCCGTCTGCAGATGGGCGCATGGGTGACAGGGTTGGGGGAGAGGGTGGAGCTGTTCCAGGGATGGGGAGTCAGGAGAAGGGGGGCAGTTTGGGGCTCAGATGATGGTGCATTCAGCTCTGGACACGCTGAAAGCAAAGTGCTCGTGGGGCATCCAGGTGGGGACCTCCAGGTGGCTACTGGAACGAGGGGAGATGGGCCAGCGAGAGCCAAGCACAGTTGGAGACAGCAGCCTGCACAGAGCTGCGGTGGGACACGGATGGGCGAGAAAGCCCAGGGTGAGGGATGAGGCTTGGCTGGACTGGAAACCAGCAGGGGGGAAGTAGGGGGCACAGGTTTGGTGTCTGTGTGTTTGTGGGGGGGGGGCCGGGCTGGAGTGGGGTGGGCTAGATCGTCAGCTCCACAAGGACAGGGGTGTGTCAGCACGTTGGTCACTGCTGAGTCCTGGTGCCGGGCCCAGGGCCTGCATGTGGAAGGTGCCCCCATAGCAGGGCCTGGGTGGACAGATGGACGGGCGGTGGGTGGATGAGAGGATGGACAATGCTCTGCCCACCTCCCTGTCCTTGTCATCACAGAGCTGCTGGGCGGGTGCCCCGTCTCCACCTCCCGGGAGGGTCCTCCGCCCTCTGCACAGCCTCATCCTCTGTAGCAGGAGCCTCTCAAGGATGTGAACCTTGGAGACCTGGTCCGTGTGCCTTGTGTCCACGTGACATGTGCCCTCAGCCCCAGGCCAGAGCTACTAGGGCGGAAGGGTCACCTGGCTCCAGCTGAGTCTGTCCTGGGACCCTGGATGTGGAGCCACGAGACAGTTGCCTTTGGCTCTCCTGAACTGAGAGGGGGTGAACCCAGGTGGCCGAGTGCACGGGGACGCCATGAGTGCCATGCGCAGAGAGCCGGGGCCGGAGACACTGGCAGATGCCCAGGCAGAGGCGGACGAGGCCCCTGGGGAAAGACGAGGAGGAACAGGTGCTGCCGGGGCTGCCCCTGTGGCTTGGCTGCACCTGCTTTGGCTCCATGGGACTCTCCCAGGCAGCCACCAACCCACCTTGGCCCAGGCTGGCACAGGGAGATTTCAGTCTCTTGAAGCCACAGGGGTTGTGTACAAGGTGCCTCCTCCAGGCCCTGGGCATCGGTCTGTCTGCCTTCCCAAGTGGTGTATGAGGCCTGTGTCCTTGACACCAAAGGCCCCCACCTGTGCTCCCTTGGTGTCTCCAGACCCAGCACGTAGGAGGGGCTCGGTTCTGTGATTAGTGACTTACAAGCCAGGCTCCAAAGAAAGACCCATGTCACACCGTCTCTGCTGCGTGCCAGATGTCCCACCAGCACCCTCACTCCACCTTCCCAGGACAAGCCACTGAGCGGGGAAGCTGCCACTGGGACAGACACGTGGTCAGGAAGCGGCAGAGCCAGATTCAAATCCGGCTCTTCACACTGCGTGTGGAGCGCGCTCCGCGCTGCTCGGGTCTCCCAGGGAATCCAGTGGCCTTTTCTCTCTTTCCGCCATGGAGGAGAGACCTGAGACCTCCCAGGGCGTGGGGGCCTGGGGGTGCAGAAAGTGGGGCTGGAGGCACTGACACTCTTTTGGGGACCCTCGTGGTCCCCAGGAGGTGAGTGCTGAGCTAAGGGTGGCCCTGTTCTTGCTCCTTCCCACCTGAGTCTGGTGTGACAGCTGGAGGCAGCGACAGCCCAGACGGGGGTGTCTAGGCCAGAGATGCAGAGGGACCCGTGACGCAGGCAGAGGGCTCTGATGGCAAGACCTCAACTGCTGTTCCTCACAAGGAGCGGCGCTGTGGCCGCGCCCCATGGCCTCCGTCGCCATGTCTGGGGTGCAGATGAGCAGTCAGGACGGGACTGAAACCGCCTCGCTCTGCCTCCACAGACAAGGGCTCCGGCAAGCCGCAGAGGGAAGGAGGGCACCTCTGCACCCGTGGGACAAGCTCACACGTGGCTTCAGGGCTTTCGTGGCAGCGGAGATTTACTCCTTCCAGGACACCCTGAGGCCGCCGGAGAACAGGCTGCTTCCTGCTCCCTCCCTGCGAGCCTCTGATGCATGCCCAGTCGTCTCAACTAAACCTGGCAAAGGAGCGCACCGGCTCTTTCTAGAAGGCTGACAGGCCGGGGAGGTGACCGTGTGCTTGTCAAGGGCCCTGCTGGCTGGAGAGGAGCCTGGGCACCTCCTGAGGGACACGGATCTCTGGCGACTTCAGAAACAACAGCAAACTGGGGAAAAGAGGTTAAAACAAACGTTTATTTAACAAATTATATTAAGAATACAGTCACACAGTGAAACTTCCCTTTGCCAAGTACAAGAGTCACCTTGAATAAATAGTCAGGACATCGTCCCTAAGGGTCCTTGTCCAAGGCGACACGGTCACACAGCAGCTCGCATGGCCTTTGCTGGGGAAACAAAGCCCTGCCTTGTGGTGACAGCCGCAGCCACCCGGACATGTGCTCAGAACAGAGGAGAAAGGCTGGCTGCCCAGAGGGCACGAGGCAGCCTGAGTGGGGACAGTCGCCCCCGGGAAAGGTAGACGAGAACCGAATCCACTGAGCTCCGCTCCTGCATGGCCTGGAGGCAGCTCCGCCCAGGCCCTGCTCTGCCCGGACTCCCTGCAAACACCCAGGCATGCAGGGAGTGGCAGGGCTCTTGCACAGTGGCGCGGTGACCGGCAGGGCCTAGTGGTGGCCCAGAAGTCCCTTGCAGGGCTGGAGACAAAAGGCTCAGCTGGAGGCTGTGCTTAAGACGGGACAGCCCAGTGGGCTTTGGAGCCACTCAGCAGCCCTTTGCCCAGGGACAAGCCTCAGCTTCTCCATCTGTAATAAGGAGCAAGGAACATCCACTTCCGGGTTACTTTGTGTTTTGGGGAATCACAAGAGAAATGTGCTCAGAGCGACAGAAGCATCAGTCCCCCTTCTCCCACGGACCCGCTGCCTTGCACAGGGTCGTCAACCACTGCTTCTGTCTACACCCTGAGCACGGCCACCTGTGACAGTGAGCAAGGGCGGCTGCGGGTCTAACCTGTGCTTTCCTTCTCGACCCGACTCTCCAGTGGGGGGTGTGGCTGGCATTCGTTCTTAGACTTGAGGAGGGGAATGGGCCTTGATCGTAAACTGCACTTGCGCCTGGAGCGGACGCCTGCTCCTCTCCACTGTGTGCCGTCCACGGCCCTTGGAAGGAGATGCGGACTTTTTAGAAGAGGGAAGGCGGTGGGGACGTTGTGCTCTGGTTGGAGTCTTTCTGGGAGGGACGGAGGGTGCGGGGCAGGGACAGCAGCAGCAGTGGGGGGACTCAGGGGCGAGGCTGAGGCCCTTCACTTCTCCAGGAGACCCTGCGCTTCCTTCCCATGGTGGCCGAGTGCTTGTGAGGAAACCACCCCCCCCCAGGAGACACACACGGTTGCTCAATTCCTGGGCCTCAGCTCTCCTGTGGTGCACGCAGGCCCCACACAGGTAGATGCGTGCACTGTACACACACGCGCTCACGTACATACATGCACACACACACACGTGCTCATCCTCACCCACCTCTCAGAAGGCAAGACATGGAGGATTAGGAGCAGCCTAAAACCTACCACAGATACCAACTTGTCCTTAACACTGTCACTGCTTACTTGTCTTAAGCTGCCGTTGACTACAATGTTCACAGTCTGCT
>CAUYRT010025582.1:0-11687 GCA_963574885.1 Lepilemur ruficaudatus | reverse complement strand
CCAACACTCCATTTTGAGTGTATAATTAAATGATTTTCAGTGAATTTACCAAGGTGTACAGTTAATCACATGAATCAATTTTTGAGGAATTCCTTTCCCCTATTGAGACCCCTAATTCCGCTCCCCAACTACTTTTCAAGCACGGGGGTGGGATATGCTTGCTGTGTTTCTTATGCTAAGACAAGGGCACTGGGGATCGGTGAGACCCTGAGACATATGGAATGGGGGTTTTGGACTGACATAGCTGCAGCTGAGAACTCCCCATGAATGTTCTGTCTGAGGGGCTGACTTTCTGTGCATAAAATCCTTCCAAGTTCACCCTGGGCAACTGCTGAATTCTCCTCGGACCTACCTCTTCTATCTCATTGTCTCCAGGCCCACCAGGACAGCCAGCTAGTCTATTGTTTTAGTTTAGTGTCGAGTGGGTACAAACCACCCTAAAACGTAATGGCTTGAACTAACCGCAATATACTGTCAGGATTCTATAGGTTGGCTAGGGCTCAGCTAGGCAGCTCTTCTGCTGGGAGCTTAGCTGGAGCTGGAATATCCAAGATAGCTTTGAGCCTCTGAAGGTAAGACTGCTCTTTAACAGTAGTGGGACTTCTTACCTAGCAGGTGGTTGTGAAGAGCAGAGTGGTCCAAGGTGGAGGCAGAAGCTGCATATTTCTTAAGGCCCAGCCTTGGAAGTCCTAAGTATTACTCCCACCACATTCTATTGTCCAAAACAGATCATAGGTCAGCTGATAGTCAAGGGGAGAGATGATCAATTTCACTTATATTATGGAAAGAACAGTGTTACAGGCTGAAGTGTGTCCTTCCCAAATTCATATGCTGAAGTCCTAACCCCTATATCCCAGAATGTGGCTATACTTGGAGACAGGGTCTTTAAAAAGGTAAATAAGGTTAAATAAGGTTATTAGTGTGGACGTTAATCCAATATGTCTGATGTCCTTTTAAGAGGAGGATATTAAGACACAGATATGCCCAGAGGGAAGATCAAGTGGAGACATAGGGAGAAGGCAGCTGTCTACAAGCCCAGGAGAGAGGCCTTTGCAGGAGACTAACCCTGCCAATGCTTTGATCGCAGACTTCCAGCTTTCAGGACTGTGAGGAAAAACATTTCTGTTGTTTAAGTCACCCAGTTCATAGCACTTTGTTATGGCATACCTAGAAAACTAATATAAGTAGCAAAGCATCTGCAGCTGTATTTATCATACTTATAAATCACTATATTTGCAGTGTCCTGCTAATTTTTATCAGCAGAATTCTGGGAAGAATATGAGAGTTCATTCTAAGAGTAATAGACCAAGGAGATCAAAATGTAAGATTAAATCAGAACAAATTTGTCAACAGGGGGCATTTATCTAGGATTTGAAATTTAATGTATTGCCGTAAGCAGCTGGGAAAGGCATTAACAGTCTCCTCGAATGGGTAATTAAAGCCTGGATTCAGCAGCACCCTATAGTCAAGGGTATTTGAATGCTACAACTTCCCTGGCAAGGAGGAAGGATTCCTTGAAAAACTGTATGAAGGCTGTGCTATGTATGCACCAGATGGTGGGAGACGCTGCAGTGAAATTGAGCTCACAGATTTCAGAGGAAATAGTGGGACCCAGGCATTGTAGAGGCCCAGTGGCATTGCTTAATTGTCAGAGATGAGTGGGTGCAATTACTAAATTAAGCCCCAGGGACAGAGAAGTAATCAAAGCATTTCGACCCAAGGAAACCTTGGTGATGGCCAGTTGATTAATGGATACTTAGTAATAAAATAGATGTGCAGCCTACTAGGGTGATGCTTGACATATAAGTGGGAAAGTTTTAGTTCTCTTGGATGCAAACTTGACTCAAATTGCCATCGTGGGAGTTTGTGACCTCATTTCTGGTTCCCAGACTCATGCTAGTTCACGCATCTAGAGGCCACTGATTGGCGGGGAGGCCATGTCCCTTTGAGAAAAGACCCTTGAAAGGTTTAACTGATGAATCTCCCCCCAAGCCTTCCTCTGAGGGACATGGTGCCATTTCCCAGGGTGTCTGTGGGCTAGGGGACAAGCGGTATCTGGACTTCTCAGAAGTTATTAGGTGCTGGTTCTGAACTGATGCCTAATCCTCAGAAACATAAACTACCATGTAGGTCCGGTCATTCAGAGTGGAGGCTTATGGAAATCAGGTGATGAATTAAGTCTTGGTATGAGTCTACCTTGCAGGAGACTAGGAGGCTATGGACCCATACTGTGGTTATTTTCACAGACCATAAATGTAATTGGTATCGTAGGTAGAATTTTAAGAAGGATTCCCGATGACTCTTGCCCTTGTATAATGTCCCCCGGAGAGTGGGACATGTGAGTATGATTAGGTATCATTCCCATGATTATTTTACATTATGTGGCAAGAAGGACATCATCTGAATGGGACTAATCTAATCACATGAGCCCTTTAAAAGCTAAGAGTTTTTATTCTGGCTACTGGCAGAAAAATAAGTCAGAGATTTGAAGCACAGGGCGGGATTCCGGGTGCCATTGCTGGCTTTGAAGATGGAGGGGCCACATGCCAAGGAATGCAGGGGGTCTTTAGGAATACAGAGCAGTCCCCAGCTGACAAATAAAGGGATGAAGACCTCAGTGCTCCTATCACAAAGAACTGAATTCTGCCAACAACCCGAGTTAGCTTGGAAATGGATTCTTCCAGAACAGAGCCTAGCCCAACCAACACCTTGACTTTGAACTTGTGAGACCCCAAGAAGAGAACCCGGTTCAGCTCGCCTGGGATTCTCATCTGCAGAACTGTAAGATAATACATAGGAGTTGTTTAAAGCTGCTAAACATATGGTAATTTGTTACTCAGCAACAGAAAATTGGGAATGCAATTGGGAATAAATATATTTAGTAATTGGCAGAATCTCTCTATGATTCACTGACCCATTAAGTGAGGCCTATTTTGATAGGAAGGAATTGCCTACCACCTCTTCCAAATAGAGAAGAAGATATTGTGGACATAAATACCACCATAAAATACCTGAAAGATTCAGGGATGGTGACTCCTGTTTAACTTGACTCTGTCCAGTGCAAAATCCAAATAGCTTTGGAGAGTGACTGTGGATTGTCACAAATATAATTAGTAGCGATGCCAGTGCAGCATGGTGCAAAATGAAGGATGTTTACTGGAACAAATCAATGCAGTCTTTGGCATCTAGTATACAGCAGTTTTTCCAGTAAATGCATTATTATTGTTAGCAGTGCCCATTGATAAAGGTAATCAGAAGCAATTTGTCTTAATGTGGCCAGGGCAAGAGTCCATTTTCTTATCAAAGGATTATTCCAGCTCTCCTGCTTATTGTCTTAATATTGTCATGAAGGAAATCGATTATCTTGATATCCTACAGTACATCAAGCTACTCCATTACATCAAAGATGTGATGCTAATTGGACTCAGTGAGCCAAGTACCAAACAGCTTATATAACTTAAGAGACCCATGCATGCCAAAGGATGAGAGAAAAATTAAAAATTTGGGAGCCTGACATATTAGTAAAATGTTTATGGGTCCAGTGGTCTGGGAAAAATCCCTTTAACAATGAGATACAAGTTGCTGGGTCTCGCGCTTCTCACAACAAAGAAAGAGGCACACCTCTAGGTGGGTATCTTTATATTTTGGAAGCTTGGGCTCAATAACAAGAATCTCCTCTCATGAAGGCTTATTTTGTTACTGCCACTGCTGAGTGCCCAATTTTCCAGCAACAGAGGTCATTGCTGAACTTCTTATATGGTGTGTGTCCTTGGGGGATAAGCCAGCCACCTTAGTGGAAGTTGATTACATTAGACTTCTTGCCTTGTGGAAGAGGTAGCAATTTGTCTTCAAGGGAATATGCGCTTATGTGTGTGTGTGTGTGTGCATGTGTGTGTATGTGTGTGGATAGACATAGATGTAGATACATAGATATTCTAAATACAGACTTGCCTTCTCTGTTTGCAATGCTTCCACTGGCACTACCAGTCAAGGACTTACAAATATTTTATCTATTGCCGGGGTGTCCCATACTTTATGCTTCTGACCAAAGAACTTCTTTTATGGTAAAAGATATATACTAATGGGTTCTCGTGTATTGAGCCGCATCACTGAGGAGAAGCTTGCTAGGATTCACTTATGGTGCCAGCTAAGAGACAATACCTTATGAGGTCAGAACTTAGAGGATGCAGTATATGCCTTAAATCAGTGGCCTTTATATGATGCTGTCTTCCTCAAGCCAGAATGCATGGGTCCAAGTTTAAAGAAATGGAAGTGATAGTATACTTCAGGAATTTTTGCTTGCTTCCCTAACAACCTTACCCTAAAGGGTTTGGAGGTCCTTGTGCCAAGGGAGGAATACTTCTAACAGAAAACAGAGACATGGTTCCTGTTACATTTGAAGCCCCTTGCCATTTTGGGTTCCTTACACTGCTGAACCAACAGGCAGAGCAGGTGGTCACTGTAAAGATCAGATCTTGATTACCAATGAGAAAGTTTGTTGCCTTATCCATCACCATGGTAACTCACATCACCTCTTACTTTATGTATTACTGTGTAACAAATTTCCCTGAGCCTTAGGGGTTTTAAACAATAGATATGTATTAGCTGAGTCTCTGTTTCTTACAAGGTCTCTTACAAGTCTGCACTCAACATATCTCATGGGGTTGTAGTTTCATCTGAAGGCTCAACTGGAAAGGATCCACTTCCAAGTTTACTCACGTGGTTGTTAGCAGAATTCAGTTCTGTGATGCTCTTGGACTAGACACCTCAGTTTCTCACTGAGGTTCCTTGCCATGTGGCTTTCTTCATGGGGTCAGTCACAGCATGTCAGCATGCTTTGTCAGGACAAGAACAACAAAAAAGCTAGAGAGAGACAGATAAAGATAGAGATAGAGTGATAGACAGAAAAAGAGAAGACAGATGTTAAAGTCCGTAACAGCCTAAACTCAGAAGGAAAAGTGCCATCATTTTTGTCGTGTTCTGCATAGCAGAAGCAAGTCCATTCTTGAGATACTTCACTTAGGAGAATGGTCTTAAGTTCCATCCAGATTGTTGCAAAAGGTATTAATTCATCTTTTTATGGCTGAATAGTATTCCATGGTATACATATACCAGATTTTATTAACTCACTCATGAATTGATGGGTACTTGGGCTGATTTCACATCTTTGCAATTATGAATTGTGCTGTAATAAACATTTGAGTGCAGGTGTCTTTTTGATGAAAAGCCTTCTTTTCCTTTGGGTAGATACTCAATAGTAGGATTGCTGGATTGAATACTCACTATTAAATTGGAACTAACCAATGAGCACACATATGCACAGAGGAAAGTAAAACTCAGTGGAAACTAACCAGGGGAGGGAGGAGGAGGAGGGGAGAGCAAAAACCTACATAATGGGTACAAAGAACACTATTTGGGTGATAGGCACACCTATAGCTTAGACTCAAGCATTACAAAAGCAATCCATGTAACCTAAAACATTTGTATCCCCTTAATATTTTGAAATAAAAAAAGAAGCAAGTCACTAAGACTAGCCCCCTATGCACACACAGGGGGAGGGGCTTACAGAAGGGTATGAATACCAAGGACTAGACATCACTGGGGCTCATTTTAGAAGGCTGCCTACCTCAAGGTCCTTATTTTATGATGACAGGATCGAAGCAGTAGGCTTATGTCCATTGTGCCTTATCACTAAAAAGGACTAAATTAAAAGACCAGCCTGGTACTGAAGGGAATTCTTTAGGTCCCTCTTAGCACTTCCTTGCTCAATAGTCCTGGTCAATGGAAAACTGTTGCAGTTCAGTAGAGAAAGGATGGGTAATGGTGAAGATTCTAAAGAAACGGAGATTTGAGCCATACCATCTGGTAAGGAAGATGCAGGAGCTGCTCTGCGGAAGGTAAAGGTAACATGTAAGTGGAAGAAGGAAGCAATGGTCATCAAGGTATTCCTTGTGACCAGTTACAGAAGTGTGAACTGTATCAGCTAAGCTTTAGGTGCATCGATTATTCTTGTGCCTGCTTTTCCACCTTATATGAGGAACATTCTTGGTGTTAACGTCTTAAGTTTAAGGTGAGAATATGACTCAATTGACATTATCAAGTGATGATATAATAGCTGATGGAATTTTGTGTGCTCTGCCTGTTGAGAACACACGTTTTCCATCCAAAACATAAGAGTGAATGTGAAGGTACAAAGAGGGGAGTGGGTGGAGGATGCTGTACGTTCTTCCTGTGTTTCCTCAGATGCATTCCCAACACCCTTCCATCATTCTTCTGTTCCCTGAGTTGGATTCCTATTGGGTTCAGTCAATGAGAGTCACTGGCAGAAGACGGGAGGGTGGAAAGAGAGAGAGTTTGAGCATTTATCCCCCTGTGTCCCTTCTAGGTCACAGTGTGACAATGGCTGCTTTCTCCTAATGAACACCACAGTTCCAGTAGGAAGGTCATATCCTCCTGGAGGTACAGATCTCACCACTTCTGGCAACAGCTTCTTCCCTTGCCCCTTTTGGCTGAGGGGAGGTAAAAGTTCTTCATTCTTGCTGGTCCCAGGGTGCTTCACCATCCCTAGTGATTTTCTTTTAACTCCGTCTACATATTTATAAATAGTCCTTTCTTTAAACTCTATCCCTTTTCTGCAAACCATCTGTTTCATGTTAAGACCATGATTGCTTTAGTTACAGTGACTCATTAGGAGACTTTTGAACAAATTTGGTTTTCTCTTTCATTCAGGAAATATATACAATGTAAGTTGTGCTTATGAATTATTTAGTATAGTTTATTATAAAATTTGTCTTGTGTTTCATAAAAGGTGTCCAATAAACACTTGTTGAGCTGAATGTAGGAGTTGTGACATGAGGTCTCTTCTGAGCATTTTGTTCATAAATACAAAATCTAAGGAACTTTCAAATACAACAGGTCACTGCCTTAGTTATGAAGGATTTATGCGACTGGCCAGAGTTTACTCAAAGACTTAGAGAACTCAAGTCCTAGGATATACAACTGTGAATTTTCCTCAAAAGGAGAACTGACAAAATTTGGCCCTCTGTAGCACTTATTTTGATGGGGGCAGAAGGAAGCATGTGGACGAGAACCTTCTCTGGTGTGGTCCTTTCAGGAGGGGAGGAGACGAAACCGGGAATTCTAAGTGCAACTTTCTGCAAGCAACAACTTTCACTAAGGACTGTCCCTGACTTCACTTCTGGTCTCCCTCAAGCAGGTGGGTGAGTGGGGTGGCTACCTGTTTGTCCTCCTGAGATCCATCAAAGCCTGGCCCTGCACTGACTGGCACCCACAGGTGGGCTATTTCACTCTGCCTCTCCCTACTTTCCATCTGCCAAACACAGGCTGATGGTACTCGCTGTGCCCCAGAGCAGATCAGAGGAGACTAATTAGGTTTGCAAAATATCTGTTGCTATTTTTAAAGCTTGAGTTTCAGTTGACTTTAAAGCAAAATATTTGGATAAAATGCTATCCTTGGCTTTGAGAAGCTGGCGTGAGTTGGCCCAGGGAGGCACTTTTTGATCCATCTTTCCTCAAACAGAGAGAGTGCCGGACTTCAGTGAGTACTAGATTTCTTGAACTGCATTCCCAAGTCCCTTCAAGACTTGTGATCCAACTCTGAGAAAATATTTGCCAAAATATGGGTTTCCAAGTGTCCATCTATATATATGTTTCTCTCTTTTAGTCCTTTCCAGAAAGACAGTCCCTGGAGTTCTTTACTCATTTTCAGCTGTCTTAGCCTTTCTCCGAGTTCCCTAAGATTTGTTGATGTCTTTCTGGTTGATATCTCTGGACAAACCATTTAAAGTGGCATCAATAAGGAGTTTGTATGACCTGAAAAGAGCTTATATTATTATGATGTTATATTAAGAAGAAGTATACAAAGCCATATATACAGTCTGATCACAACCATTTAAAATATGCTCAGGAAATACAACATCCATGCATTTTAGAGGCGGCAAAAGGAGGGTGGTGAAAGGAGTCACTTTTTGTGTATTTTAGAAATAATGTTTATAAAGGTTATGTATCACATCTATGGTAGAAATATTAACTTTATTTAAAATAAATAAAATAGGTTTGGGATCACCACTTGCAGTTGCATGGTTTGTTACTGCCCTGGGCACCTGGCTGAATGTGGCTCACGCTCAGCTGCGGCATGGAGATACACCTGCCTGGGGTGCCACCTCTTTCTAGTTTATCTGCTAGAGGGAGCATCTTTCCACAGAGGCTTTTTAAAAACTAGCTGAGTCTCAGAATATGGAGCTGATGAGTAAGCGGATTGGCCTCATAATGGTGAGATTGGGGTCCTCGGTCATTTCTATAAATGGGACAATTGTGTTTTATATGTTCCCTATCGTCTGACATCATTAGAAGCCCAGAACAACTGTTGTATAATTGTTCCATGTTGGTTCCAAATAGAGCTGAGCGATTCAGATCCAATCCTTTCTACCAGGAAGACATGCCAACTTTGCAGCCTAAAGTTGGACTTCAGCAAAACATTGTAGGTGTTTTGGATCATTCAGACGAAGACTCTGTGCAAGTGTTGCTCTCAGAAGGAAATTGGACTGACTTTTGTCTAGTGCAGGTTAATCAAAAATTTCTCAGCCCAGGCTTTTCCAAACTGAGTTCTGCAAGATGTTAATGTGGCTCATAGCCACACATCCACATATGCACACATATATGATATAACAACAATTTGTTCTACAGTTTATTATGAAAGAACATTAAATGAAGTGCTTCCAATTTTCTCAGAGACTTCAAAGGTCAGGAACAACACAACAGTCCATATGCTCCCAGATACTGATGAGGTAGACGTCCAGGGATGTGAACACATTTCTGCTTGCTCCACCCCAATATTCTTCTAGTCTCAGTATTAAAGGAGGTCAATGAGATAAAAGACATTGGCAAGATTAGAGAGTGAAGACTTTTCAGAGAAACAGCTGTTAGGGAGCTCTGAGTCCTCACTCTCCTCTCCACCATAGAGCAGGGGAGTGCTTGCCCATAACTCCAATCAAGCAAGGAGAACTTCACGAAGACATTTGAAGAATTTGACATGCATTCCCTGGAGTTGAGGAATGCAGGCCTTGGCATCTAACTCATATTTGAAAAGTCTGAAGGTGAGAGCAGGGGTTGAAGCTTCTCAGATGGCACAAGATCAAGAAGAACTACTCTGGGAAGGGCCTGGACTTGCAGAGGTTTGTGGTGCAAGGATGCATGCATGTCCCCTGGAGAGTCAAATGTGGAACCCTAGGAAGGAAGTGTGGCTTTGGAGTCATGAGAGATTCTCCCCAAAAAGACTACCTGGCGGGGCGTGGTAACCAGAATGGAAGAGAAGATCTCTGGAAACCATGGAGCCAAGAGGAAAGCTTTCAAGGGAACGGTGGCTGAGAAGACCTGGTGACTCAGGGAGTTTATAAAGAAACTACAAAGATGCCCTCAGAAAGAATCACCCTTGGACATCCCTCTTATCTTCAGGGCTCCAACACAAACTGAAACAATGCTTGTCAATCGGGACTTCCCATCCACTTGAAACTGCACAAGACTCAAATAGCAGCTGGTGAGTGGGGGAAAGGTGGTATAAGACGGGGAAATAGAGAAAAAGGAACTATACCTTCTCTTTCCACCTCGGCTTCTTAGCTTAAGGTTGACCTGAGATGGGGGCATAGAAAGGTTTTAAATTGTGTGAAGTTTGTCTAAAGTTGATGTTTCACAGGACTGTATTTTTTAATACCAGGGCAAAGGCTTTTTGTTTAATAATGGAGTTGTGAAACTGTAAGGTCTACCCAAGATCTCATCACAAGGAAGGAGGGATGAGTCAAGAGAGGCTCAAAAGAAGAGTTGTATGAAAATAACACAGTGAGTTTCTGCACTCATATTACTGAATTCAGTTCATTTAATTGACTAATTATGAGATATCTAAGTCCATCTTGGTGATGGTCACAACAACCTGGCCTTATGCTTCCTTTAAGCAATTTTTTGGCCTATATATCTACTATCTATCTCTCTCTCTATCATTTGTTGACATATGAAAAGCTGTATATAATTAATGTTTAGAACTTGATGAGTTTGGAGATAAGTATATTCCTGTAAACCATTACCACAATCTATGCTATAAACCCATTCATTACTTCCAAAAATTTCCTCATATCCTCATATTTATTTATTTTCCTGTGATAAGAACACTTAATATAAGATCTATCATCTCAGCAAATTTTCAAGTTTACAGTACAGTCTTGTTAACTGTAGGCAGTATAATATATGGTGTGTGGTATGTCTATAGGACTTGTTCATCTTGTATAAATGAGGCTTCTTAGCCTTTGACTAATCCCTCCTCATTTTCACCTCCTGCCAGCCCCTGGAAACTACCATTTCACTCTCTCCATGAGTTTGACTATTTTAGATTCATCCTATGAGTGGTATCAGGTGATATTAATATTTATCCTTCAGGTTCACTATTGTTGAAAATGGCAGAGTTTTCTTCTTTTTTAAGGTTGAATAAAGTTCCACTGTATGTATAAACCACAGTTTTCTTCATTCATTCATCCATCGATGAATATTTAGGTGGCTTCCATGTCTTAGCTGTCTTGAATGGTGTTGCAATGCAGGAGTGCAGATATCTCTTTGAGATCTTGATTTCCGTTCCTTTGGATATAGGTCCAGAAGTGGGATTGCTGGATAATATGGTAATTCTATTTTTAATGTTTTGAGTAATCTTAATACTACTTTCCATAGTAGCTGCACCAATTTATATTCCCACCAACAGTGTTCAAGAGTTCCCTTTTCTCCACATCTTTGCAACATCCTTTTTTTATCTTGTCTTTTTTTTTTTAATATAATGGGCATCCTCACAGGTATGAGGTGATATTTCCTTGTGGTTTGATTTGCATTTCCCTGATGATTAGTGATGCTGAATGCCTTTTCATATACCTGTTGGCCATTTGTATGTCATCTTTAGTAAAAGGCCTATTCAGTTCCTTTCCCTATTTTTTAATCTTCTTTTTTCTATTTAGTTATTGGAGTTGCTCATGTATTTTGGATAGTAGCCCTTTATAAGATAATATATGGTTTGCACCGTAAAGTCTCAGGATACAAAATCAATACATGCAAATCAGAGGCATTCATATATGCCAGTAACAGTCAAACTGAGAACCAAATCAAAGACTCAATTCCCTTCAAAATAGCAACAAAGAAGATAAAGTACGTAGGAATATATTTAACTAAGGAGGTAAAAGACCTCAACACTGAGGAAGGAACTAGCAGAGGACATAAACAGGTGGAAAACCATACCATGCTCGTGGGTTGGCAGAATCAACATTGTTAAAATGTCTATACTACCCAAAGTGATCTACAGAGTCAATACAATCCCCATTAAAATACCATCATCATTTTTCACACATACATAAAAAATAATTTTACACTTCATATGGAACCAGAGAAGACCCCGTATAGCAAAAGCAATCCTAGGCAATAAAAACAAAATGGGAGGTATCAATTTACCAGACTTCAAACTATACTACAAGGCTATAGTAACTAAAACAGCTTGGTTATGGCATAAGAACAGAGACATTGACCAGTGGAACAGAACAGAGAACCCAGATATAAAACCATCCTCATATAGCCATCTAATCTTTGACAAAGCAGACAAAAATATACACTGGGGAAAAGAATCCTTATTCAATAAATGGTGC
>CAUYRT010025581.1:0-17907 GCA_963574885.1 Lepilemur ruficaudatus | reverse complement strand
TACAAATAGTTTGGTTATATATATTACCTTTGCACCACTTGAGTTAGAGCTACAGGTGTGCCCATTCACCAGATGGAACACACCACACCTGTTAGGTGTGAATTTACCCATCCCCTCCCCCACACTTTCCTGACACCCAGTGAATGATATTTTCATATGTCAACATAAGTGTTGATCAATTAGTGCCAATTTAATGGTGAGTACAGGTGTGCTTGTTTTTCCATTCTTGTGATACCTCACTTCAAAGCTCCATTCAGGACAATACAAGAGGTATTAGTTCAACATTGTTTTCCATGGCTAAGTAGTACTCCTTGGTATACATATACCACATTTTATTAATGTGCAGATCTTTACGTTAAATGTGGCAACTACTGCTCTAACCATAGCTCTAAAAAAATCAGAAAAAAATCATTTAACCAGATAAATTTCAACATTTTTTAGAAACTCAACTTTTTGTTCAAACATCTTTTCAACATAGAAAAATATATACAGAGTTACTCAATTTTAAGTAGGGGTAGAAGAGTCTGAACACCCGTCTAGGATCTACCTTCTGAATTCTGTCATTCTAATTTCACCTCATTGTCCTTCCTAAGATTACTATGAGATATACCTATAGCTTCATGAAACATGGTTTGAAAGCCTCTGCCTTTATGTAGCGATTCTTAGTCCTGACTTCATATTAAATCAACTGGGGTGTCTTAAAATGAATATTTGGGCAACATTGTAGATTAATTAACTGAGAAATGAAAAATACTGGAATCAGAGAAACATCATTTAATGCTTTTTCCATTATTTTTTATTTTTAGAAAAATTAAAGCTACTTCTATTATTCAAATGTGCAGCCAACACAATGTCATATGAAATGGGTAAATTACGGTAAACAAAGTAAGTATTCTATGATGTCCCTTTTTCATATGAGCAACTCATACAGGTGCTTGCCCAAGTACTACGAGGATTTACATGCTGGAAGATACTACCTTAATATTTTCTTTTCTCTTTTTTAAAACAGGGTCTTGGTCTGTGCCTAGGCTACAGTGCAGTGGTGTCATCATAGCTTACTGCAACCACAAACTCCCAGCCTCAAGCTATCCGCCCCCTCTCTGGCTCCCAAAGTGCTAGGATTACAGATGTGAGCCACCATGCCCAGCCCTCTTCAATATTTTCTTGATAGAGAGTATGGTAATATAAATAAATTTCCATAATTACAGTCCTGCCAGTGTAGATACATAAAGCTAAAATCATCTTCTGCAGAAGATTGATGGGAAAGTAGAAGCAATTATGAAAGAAAGGTCAGTAACACTGAGCCGCCCTCAACAGCACTGCTAGAAAAGCTAACTTGTTTTAATTCTCATAAATATTGAAAAGGTTGCCAGTGAGCATAGGGTTATGAGAGGTATGCAGTAGATTATTTAAAACGATTAAAGGATAACTGATACTGCTTTAACTGGGTGTCACAGACTGGTAATAAAAACACTACTTTAAAATACTTCAAGTTTACCAGTAAAAGGAAGAACAAAGAAAAAATGTCAACCAAGTAATCTATCCCATGTATTCCATGCTCTTGGCATTTTTCTAAAAACAAATCTTTAGAAAAATCATTTCAAAGTAAATAAAGAAGGTACTTCATGAACAAAACATTTGAATGTAATGTTTTCTGAGTATGTATGCAATTCATTTAAACATAATGTTGTTATTTCTATAGTACAACTTTGTTCTGCAAATATTGCTTTCAACTACATATTTGAATACTTTTGGTGAATTAGATGTCATTATTTTAGGACAAGATTGTGAATAGCTTCTGAAACATATTAAGTAAGAGACTGTGTGGTTCACAGGTTGACCTCTCTGATGATAGCTTTACAAAAAAGACACTTGATCTATGAATCTAATCTTTATTGGTTATTATAAATATGGGATTGCAGACCAAAATAAATGAACTTACTTCCAGGAAAAAATCATTAATTGCTTACAAGTTGTTCATTGCTTAGAATTTATCTGTGTGTCTATGTATCTATCTGTGAACTACCTATCTATATATTTGTCCAGCAGATAGCCACTGAAATTTCATTTCATCCAATAGGCATACCCATTGTCCTCATTTGAAATTTTTTACTTAAGTGTAATATACACAAAGAAAAATTACTCAAATCATGTATATAGAAACATGTATCTTTTAAAAATAAAACTAAATATGCCCGTGTATTCAGCATCCAAATCAAGGATGCAGTGTTACTTCCAACCCAGAAGCCTTACTCATGCCTTCTTTCAGTTATACTCTGTCCCTCACTGCACCATCCTCAGGAGTAACCATTATAATAAATTTTAAAAGCATGGGTTAATTTTGTCTGATTTTTGTGTATTATAAAATGAGATTGTATAATATGCATTGTTTTGTGTTTTACTTCTTTTGCTCAACATTAAGTTGTGTGAGTCATCACAATTGTTTGCTATAATTGTAGATTGTCTATTCTCATTAATCTTATAGTGTTCCATTATATAAATCACCACAATGTATTCATCCATTTTGCTGCAGATGGATATTACATCTTTTCAAAAATATACATTAAATCAAATAAATATTAAGAACACACAGTACTATATTAAGTCAGTATTGATGTCACTGAGTTGTTGGTGACTGTAAAGTACCAAAGAAACTTGTACTGCATTGTAAGCCAGCGGTCCCCAACCTTTTTGGCACCAGGGACAGGCTTCATGGAAGAGAATTTTTCTATGGACTGAGGTTGGGGGTGTGGGGGATGATTTCAGGATGATTCAAGTACATTACATTTATTGTGCACTTTATCATTATTATTATTACATTGTAATATATAATGAAATAAATATACAACTTACCATAATGCAAAATCTAATGCTGCGACTGGTCTGACAAGAGGTGGAGCTCAGGCAGTGATGCAAATGATAAGGAGCAGCTGTAAATACAGACGAAGCTTCACTTGCTAGCCCACCGCTCACCTCCTGCTGTGAGGCCCCAGTTCCTAACAGGCCACCGACTGGTATCTGTCCACAGCCTTGAGGTTGGGGACTGCAGTTATAAGGTACTAATGGAAAGCTAAGGGATTTGTGTCGCTGTAACACTTCAAGTCGCTAATAAAATATAGTACAGATTAAAGAAAAGTATTAAAGAGATATATTCATAAATTAATTGTTTCTGTGCCATTTTTCTCATACTTAACTTGAGAGGCTCTGTGCATTCTATTGGCTTTGATCAAGAGTGAGTATGGTCTTCTTGTCTCCTTTTGCACCATACCTGAGGGTTATTCTTGTTCCCTACTGAGCAACAGTTTGAAATCTGTGGTTTGAGGCCCATCTCTTTCTAGTAGCCTGGGCTAACTAGTCAGGAAAAAGAAAACTTCTGGTGATGTTGTGTGCAATATTTTTTTTTATTACATTCTAAGATTATTGTGAGGATTAATGACCTTAAGCATATTTTTTTTTTATTGTGGGAAAACTACAAAGCATTTACAGTACAATGTTTACAGTCACAATTTGTAGTGAGCTGATTTCCCAAAATATATTACCACTCAAGTTGACTTATCTTGTTACATTAAAAAATCTACTCTGTCAAAGTAGTACATAGAGTACATACATAGTGCTCCAACTGTGCAATTTTATTCATGGAGTTTTGACTCTTTTATTTCTTTAGAATCTTTTAAAAATTATCTATATCAGAATATATCCCAACAGTGGGTGGTGTATATTCTATTCTGGGGACAGGGTAACCTCAGGCTTCTGATAATTTGTTTTGAGTGCTGGCGAATTCTGTTTTTTCCTTCATCTTCTAAAGCCTGCTCTGAGGAGGATAATAAATTGAGATATTTATTCTCAGGAATCTGACATTAAATTTTCCTGATGTTGACTACTTACCCTCTCACTCAATCTATTTCTTTCCAGATTGAGAGTAATCAGGAAAAATATTAAGGAATTTTTTTCTACTCATATACTTCCCCCTTATAGCTTCTGTGGGAACTGATTGCTAGCTTAGAAGCCATTCAAAATAAAGTTATCTGAAGAAAAATTGCTACTAGACAAGTTCTTGCTATTTCATAGTCATAGTTCTTTTAAAAATATGCCCTTAAAATTGCCTAATTCCAATTACTACAATGACTACTGTAAGTATTCACTACTATTTTTAAACTTAAGACCTATATAATCCCCACTCCTTACAAGATGGTCCTGCATACTGTTTCACAGAAGACAATCATAGCAATCGGGCGAGACACTTTTAACTTCTTTGACACTAACTTACCTGCACCTACAGCACACTTTCTTCCTGTATTCCTTGTGTCAATAGCACTGTTTAAGGTCTCTTTCTTCACCTGCACCTGGAGTTCATATTTTTTTAGCTCTTCAAGGAAACTGATTTGAAGCTTGTCTTTTTCTTTTTCTACTTTCATCTCATTTGCCAATGTTAATCATTTTATTGAATCAATATGGAATTACTTCAATGATTCTCATCTTTAAATGCATAATCCTCTCTCTTATCATTCCCACCAGGACCATCCCCCTCTCCATATGTTCAGTACAAATTTTTGAAACAATTGTCTAAACTTTTAGCTTTTATTAAGTCTACCTCCTCTCTTAATTCAATAAATCATTAAGCAGTTTTAATGTGATATCATAAATACTTTCTAAATCCATCTGATTTTTGACATTTTGGGCAATTGTAATACAATGGTATTTGCCATTGGGTATCTAAACTCATCTAAACACAAAAAAGGTAGAGTAAAAATACTGTATAAATGATTAAAAATGGTACACCTGTATAGACACTTACCGTGAATGGAGCTTCCAGGACTGGAAGTTGCTCTCGGTGAGTAAGTGACTGAATGGTGAGTGAATGTGAAGATGTACAACGTTACTGTACACTGCTGTAGATTTTATAAACGCATAATTAGGTTATAATAAATTTATTTTAACAATTAAGTAAATGCACTGTGGTATGACAACTACAACATCACTAGGCATAGGAATTTTTCAGTTCCATTATAATCTTATAGGACCATTTATTGTATGTGCAGTCCGTTCTTGACCCAAATGCTATTACATGGCACGTGACCGTATTATCAAGACAATGAAAGTGGACTCCAAAAATGCAAATCTATTAGCATGTCTTCTCTTTTTAAAGGTTCATTAGCTTCCTATTTCCCTTAAATGGAATCCAACTCTTTAACATAATAAGCACTGTTCTACATTATCTGTTTTGTAGCCTTCTCTAGCCTTAGCTTCTTGTCATTTACCTTTTGCACATTATGCATTAGCTATGATAAATATTTTCCAGTGCTTTCTAAATGCAATGTATTTGACACACTCCATTCTGACACACTCTTCTTTTTTCTCTTCTGGAACAAAAGTGCCAGAAGAGTAGCAGATCTATTCCTAGTAGTAGATCTATTCCTCTTTAGTAAAGGTGAATTAAAAGTCACACCCTAAGGCATTTTTCCTCATTATTAAAATACAGATTTTTACTTCATTTTTAATGATGTGTAAATTTTCTCTCCCATAACTTTCATTATACTTTATTGTTATGACTTCTATAATGTTCATTTTTTCTATGAACTATAAACTCAGGCAAAAATGATAATCTTTTCTCCAGTATATACCAACAGCTACCACAATTACTGAACCCTAATATATATTTTTGTAATTAAAGAGAAAAGAAAGTGATTATGGGTCTAAAAAGAAGTTTGATTATATTTTCTGACATTACAATATGAGTGTAAGAAAAATAATTAGCTTCAATTTAGAGTGTTTGAAAGGAAATGGTATCCTCAAAAAAAAAAAAAACAAAACAGAATTTTATAAATACTTGGAAAAGAAATTAAGGATAAAAAAAGATAAGTAGAATGAAAGTAGAAGAATGACCCTGAGGAGAAGAAACAGTGAGGAACATGAATGACTACAGTGTCTTGGAATATTTTTTCCTAAGTATTCTATGTTTTACTTTTCTATTTTCAGATACACACACACAAAATTTGGTTTAAAAAACTCTTTGGTTTAGGTCTGTTAACCGTCTTGAATGTATTTTTGTGAGAGGTGAGAGGTAGGGATCCAGTTTCATTTTTCTGCATGTAGCTATCCAGTTTTCCCAGCACCATTTATTGAAAAGAGACCCTTTTTCCCAATTTTCTTAAGACACAGTTTTTTACACTCCACCAGAACAAATTCAAGACAAGCAACTATTGTAGATGCACCTTTTTGTGATGTGTTCTTTGTTTTTTATGGTTCACCCAAGGAAGGTATCACCTTTGGGTATCCTAGCTTTAGGAAAGGCTTTTCCTGTCTAACCCCTTCCTAAGGTATGCCTGTGTTTCTCTCCACACTCAGGCTACAGAGGATAAATAGACGTTTCCAGGATGAATTCTATTTAAGTTATACCTTACTTTCTAATTTCACCTCTTATTCTTATATATAATCTCTGGGATTTTTCCTCTTACTTTCTCCTTCACTGATTTATGAACTTATGCAGGGAAGAATCGCTTTTGTAGTATCTAAATCTATGTACATTGGAGGAGACTCTTTAAGAAAAAGAATACAAAATCATGAATACAATTTTGCTAGGGCTTTAGAAGGGGCCCTGAAACTTAAACTTTAATTAACTTTAGTGTAAATCTCCTATCTGGTTTACAGTTTTAAAAATATTTTATTCATAAATTTTAGTTTATACATAAAGATGATTTCTCTAAGCATCTGATGTATCATTCTGCTGGAAATGAAAGTATAGTTACTGTTCAGTCTGTACTTTCTTTGTTTGGTTGTAGCTCCATGAGCACAGCAACTGGGCTCTCTGGTTCAATGCTACGTACTCAGCACTAGAAACTGGAAGCTCAGTAAATATTTGTTCAATAAATAGTTGTCAAATTAGTTGGATTTATTTTATTGGTCAGATATATCCAGACAAAAAAAATTGAAATGAAAAATAAGGGAGGAAAATTTTAAACCAGTGTAGGATTAAATGAGCAAAGGCAAAATTAATTTATTCAGTAACCCAATGGTACATTAGTATTACCTGCCTGCTAGAAAGTTGGCAGACTTGAGTCTAGAGGCAATTTGTTTGAAAGTCAAATTGTTCCATGGGGGTCACCCTTAAGTTCTTGGAGCTATTGATCAGTCAATAATATACTCTCTCAACATGTTTACTATCTACATTCTTTCATGTTATAAGATTCAGAGCTCTTGAGAGTCAATGAGAATGTGCAAAGTCCTCTGTAGAGGAAAACTGCCTTTATAGATGCGCCTGTGCAACCCACACCCATGACAAAGCAAGTTGGCCCTTTGTTCAAATAGCAGTAGGAAGTCAGGTTTTAGAGTTATAGAAGAATGACAACTTTGTCCTGTTACATCTGATGGCTAAAGTTATTCAGGGCACTTGTCAAAGACTACCTTAAATATGGATATATGGAAACTACAGTTTCATGAGGTAGTAAGTATCTACTCATCTATATTTGGTAAATTCTATTTTTATAATTAATTAAACACGGGTCACAGGAAGTTATTCACAAGAACAGCCATATTATTCAAGACCACATAGAAATGCTTTGATTGAGTGTAATTTAATGCTATGATTCAATGCTCTGCCATCATCTTTTATAAGAGTTCAAAAAAATTCTCTATTTGAACAGTGCTTTTTTTCCTTTGTATAAACAAAAATGAAGACATTATCAATTGTACAGGCTGCCCCCTTATACATAGATCTCCATAACATACGTCTTATGAAATTTATTTTTAATAAATAATTTGCCCCTGCAGGGGAATTTTTATGCTTCTTATATTAGATAGGAATAATACTTAGCTCATTAAGTTTCTTCTTTTTTTTTTTTTTGCCTTAGCTGCCAGAAAACTAAGCCAAATTATATCCCCAGCAGTAGTAATGAGGTCATATAAGAAATCTGGTGACATAAACTCCTTATGTTTCTCAAAGCTTGTCTCTTCTTTTTGTTATTCTGTTATTGAACTTAACATAATTTAAAACTGTGCTTTCCATGTCTAAATCAATTCAAAGTACATGAGTTGAAATAAAAAATAAACAATATACATTTTTAAGGAACTATATTATGCATTGTATCTTTCTATAAACAGAGGGAATGTGATCCATCAATTAAAATTTTCCTAATGTAATTCAACTATACAACTCAGATCTTTATATAAATATTACTCATCTATCAAGTTCTTCTAAAATATTTAATGAGTACCTACACATCAGGCCTATGTGAGAAAGACTATGCCAGATATTGTGGTGGAAAAATAAAGTATAAAGATACTATGTAATCCCTTAAACTAAAATCTAGTTGGACTGACAGCAATCTAAAATTTAAGTAACACCAGAGGTATACACCTGTCAGCAAAAGGTTCCAGGTATTCCATGAATGCGAGCATTAATTCCATCAGCTCTATATGGGGTGATTATTGTCTCGTCCCCATCTAGATACATACCTGGCAGTGTAACTGATCCTCCAATCAACAGATAAGAGTTTTACTGGCTTGTGTCTTTATCTTTTCAGTATGTTTTAGGATTGTTCTAATAATAGAGCCAGTTAGGCCTAGAACACTAGCTTCAGAAATGTGTATTGAATTAAAAGCTTGTTTGAAAGAATATAGCAGAATAAACAAACCAAATGGATTAGAAGGGCCAATCAAACTGTGGAAAGCATAACATGAGGCATTGGCTCTCAGTGAGGAAGAAAACAGAAAGACTAGTGTTTACTCTGCCATACAGTGCTTTGATTAGAGTTATAACAAATCATCTCAATTCCAGGCAGCACGTGATGCAAGATGCTTATGTATGACAGTGTATATTGATATTTATTGTAGTTTATTAGCTTATATCCCCATCTTCCACTGCTAGAACTATAAGGAGAGTATTTTTCCCAGTCTTGCTCACCCTAGTGCCTAGAGCAGCACCAGACACATAGTTGATAAATGTTCATGGAAACAATTCCATATTAAAGGATTGATACAAAGAGTAAATTATGTAACAATTTGGAAGAAAAGAAGATCCTTCTATGCTTTCTCCTAACATAGACAAGGATTTGAGTGCAAATTTCTTTGGGCAATGACCACAAGAAGCTCTGGTAATGTGGCAGAGAAATGAGATGAGGAAAAGAGGGAAGCCACTAGGGGTATGTTGTCTACCATGTTCTTATAGCAGGTTACCACTGTGAGCAACTGGGGAGCTCTGAGAGAGAGTACAGCATAACTCGGAATTATTCCATCTAAAAGGTAAGAAAGATGAAGTGTCTACCCTCCAACTTCCATCTGTCATTGGCTAAGGGTGCTGAGAATTTTAACCACCTCTTCCAGGACTCCTTTCCTGCCCCAGGACTGACAGAGAGGCCTCAGGAACAGAGACAAAGGTACTTGAACTGAAATGGAGTAGGCATATACTGGAATAATAAGTGCAAAGGAGATATGGATAAGGCATCAACAGTGTCTACCAAAATGTTAATGAAATGGAGGAGTTAAAAGTTGAAGTTAGCTATTTAACTTGAGTCTCATTGAAAAATGAAGATGCAAATAAATGGAAAGAAGAAGAAAACAAGAGACATACTACAAGCAAGACATATTTAGTTTATTAGAGAGTAAACCAAACCCAGTGGAGTGGAGGATTGTGAGAAATGAGATTTAAAGATCCATTTTTCCATATTACAGGGGTCTTAAGTTTCACTGAGGACTTTGGACTTTGTTCTGCAAACCATGGAGAACACTAGAATATTTTTTTTACAAGAATAATATGAAGAAACAGTATAACATAAAGATTAATTTGTCATATATAAGTAGGAAAAGATGGAGTATTGTGATCTTAAAGTGCTGATCAAATGATATAATTCAGGCTTGAGGGGCCTGGATTAGAGTGGTGGAAAACAACAAAAATGTATATAAGACATAATGGATTATATACATGAAGAATAGGAAATTTACCATGGTGGGAGTATGGAAATCAGCAAGCCCCACAAATCAGGGCTATTTATTAATATTTATTTATTGGAGAGCTTGTGGTTAAACATTTGAGCACACTGAATGGCTTGAACCAACTACAGATGGTCCCTGATTTTTCAACTTTACAATGGTTCAAAAGTGATACCTTCAGTAGAAAACTATACTTTAAATTTTGAATTTTGATATTTTTCTGGGAGGGGCAGTGGCAATGAGGCACAGCTTCCAGTTAGCCATGCAATCATGAGGATGATTAATGGATCATATATAATGTGTGGCGTTTCTAGTATTTTTTGGACATTGTGTTTTGTGTTTTTGCATCCCATCCTGTCTACAAAACACTCGTCTGTGTATCATAGTCAACACTTAATTATAAAATAGGCTTTGTATTCAATGGTTTTGCCCAACTTTAAGCTAATATTAAATGTTCTGAGCATGTTTAAGGTAGGCTAGACTAAGCCATGAGGTTTGGTAAGTTAGGTGCGTTAAATACATTTTCAACTTAAGATATCTTTAACTTACAGTAGGTCTATCAGGACATAACCTCACCTTAAATAGAAACCAAGCTGAGAAACATAGCAAGACTCCATCTCTACAAAAAATAGAAAAATTACCTGGGTGTGATGGTGCACGCCTATAGTCCAAGCTACTCTGAAGGTTGAGGTAGGGGGATCTCTTGAGCCCAGGTGTTTGAGGTTGGAGTGAAGTATGATGATGTCACTGCACTCCAATGTAACTAAAAAGTTGTAGGTGAAAAACTATGAATGGCAAACACACTACTGAATTTTTCCAATGTTATTTGGAATAGGGTAAAATCAATTGTACTGGTTTTTCAAATGCTTTAAAAAACTACCCCTTGTATACATCTTACTGTATGTGTGTATTTATGCACTATGTAGTAAATATATACATGAAATATTTATTCATACATATTTATTCAAAGTACATATTATTCTTTTTTTTCCCTTTTTCCTATGTGTGCCTAGAAGTAAAACTAATAGCTTTTGCTAAACCAATTCCATCTACCTCGGGATATCTGTAGATTGTTACTTGGCTATAGTTTTTTGTGTTTATAGTATTATAGATTTTGATTTTTTATTTCTATCTTCATAGGTTTTTATTAAGAAGGAAGAAGTTGCATTGGGAGCTTCTAGCCAAGTCCCATTTCAAATGTCATATAAATTGCAAGTCTTTTTGCATCTCTTTTATAAAATGTTAAGGAAAATTTTTGAATAAGGCAAGCATATTGGATTTTAATTTAGGTTCATATTTGATATTAGTGAGTTTAGATGGTGCATTCATAGAATTATTTGGTATAAATCAATTGTATCCTTAAAATGAATATTTGTTAAGGTAAATAAAGTATTACTATAGTATTTAGTTATGGTGATATTTTGCCTGCACGCAGGGTACAAAGTTGACACATTCATATTTGTCCCTTGACTCTACTAGCTAGTCTTTCAGATAATAACAGACAGCATGTCTTGAATGAGGCACTCTTCTATGCTTTACATGGATTAGCACATTTAGTCCTCAAAACAACGCCATCAGGAAGGTGCTATTAATCTCACTTTATGGATAAGAAAGTTCAAACAAAAATGAAAATAGGCTTGCCCAAGGTCACACAAATTAAAAATGGCAGAATAAAAAGCAGATCACAGGCAGTCTCTTTCTAGAGCCACCTCCTCGATCCTCCTCTGCCTGAGCAAACAGGGTCTAACCCATAGGATAGCACCTGATGAAACTCATGGATGTCCAAATATGGCTGACTCCTCCATTTATAATGGGAAGACAAATGTTAAAATTTGTGGATACCGTAAATACTACTATTACGAGGGGAGCAAAGATTGAAATGTAAAATACAGCCTTCTCTTTCTTGTAAATAATTTTAAGTGTAACCAGGTTTGCATTGTTTGAATTTCCTAGAGTTTTTATTTCTTCTTTTTCATCTTTCCTCTTTGAATATTCTAGAATACATTCATATATTTCACAAACTCAAGATATAACTATTCTAAGAGCTAGAGTCACTGTTTTAATTTCCCCCACCTCATACATTTTGAAATCTTAATACAAACATGCAAAAATCTTTTCCCATTCCCTGAAATCTGCAGGGATAAGATTGCTGAACCTGGCAGAGTGACAAAGGAGAATAACATTAAAGGCCACAGCAAGTAACTTTTAAATATAAAATCTATTTCCTTAATCATTTTTTCTGCTCTTTAAAGGTTAGGAAATTGCTTTTGTTGGATTACCTATTTAGTAGTTATAATAAGCTAAGCATATATTGATTTTCTTTCTGAAATGATATATTGTGGAATACTTCCTAGAGTTTGTAACATTTAATTTACACTCATCTATTTTATAAGTCCAAACTTAAAAAAAAGTTAAAATGAAACTAGAATAATGTCACACTTATTACAAGACTACATATATCTAACACGTCCATTGTCAAATCCTGTGCTGCCCTTTACATATTTACATCTTTTTTTTTCTTTAGAAGATAACAATTCATGTTATTCAACAACATTCACTGACAAATACTGGTACAGCGCTTGGGGCTGAGGTGAGAAAATGAGGAGAACACAGGCCCTACCTTCCAAAGACTTCATATTCTCACCAAAGATAAAGACAAGTTAATAGATGATTATAATGCCCAACTGTGGCAGGCAGAATAAAAGTTCCCCAAAGATATCTACATCCTAGTATCTGGAACTTGTAAATATATTAAGTTACATGTCAAAGAGAAATTGAAGTTGCAAATAAGATTAAGTTTCCTAATAAACTGACTTTAAAATAGGAAGATTAGCCTGGATTATACAGGTGGGCCCAATGTAATCACAGAGGCCCTTAAAAGTGGGTGAAGAAGGCTGCAGACAAGAATAGGTCAGAGGAAGATGTGAGGCATGGAAAGATGCAAAGATGGAGGAAAGGGGCTTGGATCCAAGGGTTTGGGTGACCTCTAGAAGCTGAAAAGGACACGGAAACAGATTTTTCCTTAGAGCCTCCAGAATCCCACACAGCGCTGCTGACAACTTGATTTTAGCCCATTGAGATCAGGATTGGACTTTTATCCTACACAACTGTAAGACAATACATTTAGATTGTTCAAGCCACTAAATGTGTGGTGATTTGTTAGAGCAGCAATGAGAAACTAATATATCAAGGAAAAATACTGAAACGAGGAACCTCATATAACACTAAAGGAGCCCAGAGAGGAGATCTTAGCCTGGGGCAAAAAAGTGAGTACCCCAAGAAAAGAATACAATAAAGATTGGGATTCTCAAATATTCTTCATCCTGGTCTTCAAAATGTCAAAACTATTGTACGCAAGTCCTTGTTGGATAGTTACACATTTAAGATTAAGCAGTGGAGCCAGAGCCAGAAGACTTAAAAAATCGTATTTCCTTTTTTTTGGTGTCGTTTTCAGAGTGATAATGGCAACATATGGCAAGATATTAGAACCCAACAGTGGAAAATGTTTGCAGTAGTAAAAGAATAAAACAGACGTTTTTCTTTTCATTCAGTTAAATATGGACAACTAGGGTTTGGTGTGACATTTTAATTTTCCATGAGGGGTAGTAATTGACTTTCTGTAATTTTAAAGCATACATTTCATGGGCCTTAGACAAACAGTATGCTTCACAATATTGCTAATTCAAAGCATATAGGAACATGTACACATGACACAAATCTAGATCACAGAAGTCCTCAGAAAAATAAAAGCAGGTGAAGCAGCATTGCAGCAGCCTGGCTTATGGCCATACATACCCACAGTGAGTTAAAGATTACTCATAGGTATTACAGAGAAGGTGAAATGCATCCTGTTTATTACTAGTGCACAACCACAGTGATGAGGTGACATTTTTGTATTTGAATCAGTCACATCTATTGAAGGTAAACTACATACTGGCATATTAAGGGCTTTTAAATAAAAATGATGAATAATGGTAAAGCAGAGATCTCTCCCCCCACCCCAATCTCCCAATTTATCTCTCTTAAAGTTAGAGCACTTAGGTAAAAGACAGTATTTGAAGAACAGAATAATTCCTGAGGCATGGCCCTCTCGGCTACTCAAAGAAAATTCCCCAGAATGAGCTACAGGAGAAAATTATAAAATGGTTCCCAGATGTTAATCTGTAAAAATCTGGCAGCCTATGATCCAGGTGTCCATACACAAAAACTCTGAGAGACTTAGCATGAATAAATTGCCTGTTAAATTCCCATCTCTTCCACTCGATGAATAATCTTTGAGAGAAGTGATCTCATGTGCTATTTGCCAGTGGATCTTGAGCATCAAACATGCAATACTTGGCATATAATACATGGTCAATCAATGTTCCTTGAATATATAAAGTAATCATTGTTTTTTAAAAATTTGAAAAATATTTAAAAACACTGAAAATTCTTTTCAGGAAAATAATAGGTGAAAAAAATCAGGACTGAGATACTTTATGATCTGAAATATGTTTACATACATACACACTGAAGAGACTAGAAGGAAAAACTCAAAATGTTAGCTGCAACATTTCTGAGTGGTGAGTTGGTGAATATTATGTATTGCCTCTTTTATACTTTGATTTCCAAAATCTTGAAAATGGCATAATTATAACTAGAATTTTTCAAGCCATATGGGTTAAAAAGCAATTACCTCACAAGAAACATATGTCGTTTCCTCAGAATCACTTATATTATGAATTTTGGATTTTCCATTCTAAAGTGATTTCCAGCACAGTTTCTGCATTGGTAATTGGAGAGCACGCGATTTTTTAAAGAACAGCTCTGAGATATTATTGACATACAAAAATTGTGTGTGTGTATAATGTATACAACTTGATATTTTGATATATGTATATGCAGTGCATAGGATGATAGTTGCCAGGGCTAAGGGTAGGGGGAAATGGGGTGATGTTGGTAAGGAGTACAAAGTTTCAATCATGTAAGATGAATAATTGCTGAAAATGGAGACCTAATATACAGTATGGTGAAAACAGTTATCAGTACTGTGTTATATATCTGAAATTTGCTTAGAGGATAGATCTTAAATTTAATCTTCTCAACATATACACCAACACGCACACACAGTGGTAACTATGTAGAGCTGACAGATATGTTAATTAGCTTGATTGTAGTGATCATTTCACAATGAACACATATATTGAAACCATTAGATTTTGCATCCAATTTTCTTTCCCTCATCCATAGTTCTGAACTGATACTAAAAACACACTTGAATTCCAAAGCCTTGAATCTATTTTTTATACTTGAATCTATTTTTTATACGATTCTGCTATCAGATAAGAAAACTTCTATATGGTTTGATGTAATTTAAAGAGCAATACTTCTGAGAAAGCATTAATTCATTAACTTATTCAATCATTGATTTATGGACTTAAAATAATCTAACTTTAGTCCTCAATAGGGATGATTCTATGGCTGAAAAACTATTCCATTCCATCACTGGTTGAGGTTTTCACATATACTTGGTCCACGTTTTCAACATTTCTAGCCTAAATAATTCAATCGGTCTTCTGACTGTTCTGTTCTCCCTGTCTCCTGACTCTCTCATTCTAATATACCCTTTATTGTGTTCCTTGAAGATTTTTTTTAAAGCACAAATCTATTACATGACATGTTATAGGGATATTATGACTTTGGAGGTCAGAGAAATCTAGATCAGAGGGGCTGATTCTTCTATTTAGTGCATTGGTCTTCAGTGCTTCTTTGGCATCATACAGTCTCTGTTTTCCAAATCCTGTCCCTGATTCTTGCTAGCTCTGTGTCCTTAAGAAAGTTATTTAAAGCTTACTTCCCTTATCTGTAAAATGACACTAATCATACCTACCTCATAGTATTAAGTGTCATAAAGTATGAAAAGTTCTGGGCTCACTGCTAAGCACTATTAGAGTTACCTTTGGTTTCTGTAACAAATTACCACATACTTGGTATCTTAAAACAATAGAATTTTATTATCTCACAAATCTGGAGGCCAGAAATCCAAACACTAGGCCAAAATCACGTTGTCAGGTGGATCATGTTCCCTCTGGAGGCTCTAGGAGAGAATGCATTCCTTCCTTATTCCAGCTTCTGGTGGCTGCTTGCATTCTTTGGTTTGTACCTGCATCATTCCAATTTCCCCCTGTGTGGTCACATAGCCTTTTTTTCTTCTGAAATCTCCCTCTGCTTCTTTCTTACAAGAATGTTTGTGATTCACTGCATTTAATGCCTCTCTCTCTGAATAATCCAAATTAATCTACCCATCTCAAGATCCTTAAATTAATTACATTACCACATTATTTTCCATATAACAGTCACAGGTTGTAGAGATTAGGCATGAACATCTTTGGGGGGGGCGCATCATTCAGTGTACCATAGAACTCTATCTCATAATAAGTTCCAATAAATGTCAGTTATTATTTACATTATGAGACTTTGGCCTACTTTCTTAATTTTCATTAGTTTCCTTGTTAGTAACATGAAAATAAAGGTGTAATGATACCTACCCTACCATCCCAATAATGGTATAAAAAGATTATAATAATTGATTAGTAAATATATATTTTTTCCCTGCCTTAAACATCTTTATTGTGTGTTGTTGAGGGAGTGGAGCAACAAGAACACTCAGAACGCTCATCAAGTCTAAATTAGTACAACCACTTTGAAAAACTGTGTGACAGTATTTGCAAACATCAACCATTCCACTCATAGGCACATACCCAACAGAAATGCACACATATGTTCACCAAAAATACATGTACCAGAATGCTCAGAGCAACACTATTCAAAACAACCCCAAACTGCAAACATTCCAAATGTCCATCACCAAAAGAATTAATAAAGTGTGGTATTTTCAAACAATGGAATACTCTACAGAGATTAAAATAATCTGCAACCACCTACAGAAATATAAATGAGCCTTTCAAACATAGCAAAAGAAGACAGACACACAAAAAATACTATATAGTCCATAACTAGAATATATAATCAAATCAAATTAATCAATGCTATTAGAAGTTATGATAGTGGTTATCCTTGGAGTACCGATAGGAAGGAGGGAAGTGAGGGATTTCTGAGGTGCTCAATGCTCTTTTGATCTGGTTGCTGGTTTTACATTGAGTTTGTAAAAATTCATCATGCCATGCACTTACTATATATGCTATTTACTGTAGTATATCATACCTTAATTAAACGTGAAAAGTGAAAAAAAATTCTTCAAGAGCTTCCTGTTCCCACCCCCCCAAACATTATGTAAATTATTTAGCTTGACACACAGGGCAATACCCCACTCCATTTTGTATTCTTAGCCTCATATTCTGCCATTTCTCTCACCCTACCGTCACAGATTTTAAGTACTATTCTCTAAAACAAATCATATGCTTTCATACCTCCATGCAATTGTACTTTCTGTTCCCTCTTCTTAGATGCCGTTTTCCCTTTTCTTGCTGAATACTACTCATTTTGAGCTCCCAGCTTGACTTCCACCTTGACTCTTTGAAACTTAGCCTGACTCTGCATAGCATATTGTACATGAATCTTCCATAAATAATGTGGTATTTAAACCATTTATGAGTTTACACATCTATATAAGAAGCCATCATTAACACTGCAAATTCGGTTGAGCCATCAATCCTCTTCTGTCTCTCAAAGACCCTTTGTGGATTCTTTCCTCATAACACTTAGGTAGTGTATTGTAGCCATTTATTTGTGCATTTGTCTTCTTCTCATTCAATATATGTTTTCATTTTTGTGTTTTGTTTGTTTTTTTTAAATTTTATTTATTTATTTATTTTTTAATTTTATTGGGGGAAAACTACAAAACATTTACAGGACAATGTTTACAGTCACAATTTGTAGTGAGCTGATTTCCCAAAATATATTACCACTCAAGTTGACTTATCTTGTTACATTCAAAAACCTACTCTGTCAAAGTAGTCCAGAGAGTACATACATAGTGCTCCA
>CAUYRT010025579.1:0-81612 GCA_963574885.1 Lepilemur ruficaudatus | reverse complement strand
TCGAGACAGAGTCTCACTCTGTTGCCTGGCTAGAGTGCTGTGGCATCAGCCTGGCTCACAGCAACCTCAAACTCCTGGGCTCAAGCGATCCTCCTGCCTCAGCCTCCCGAGTAGCTGGGAATACAGGCATGTGCCACCATGCCCGGCTAATTTTTTCTCTATATATTTTTAGTTGGCCAATTAATTTCTTGCTATTTTTAGTAGAGACAGGGTCTTGCTCTTGCTCAGGCTGGTTTTGAACTCCTGACCTTGAGCGATCCTCCCGCCTTGGCCTCCCAGAGTGCTAGGATTACAGGCGTGAGCCACGATGCCTGGCCTAGGCCAAATGTTTGTCAGGGAAACTTTGAAAACACTAGACAGATCTGCTCTTGGTGAATGTCTTCATGGCAGCAAGTCTTTCTGTAATGTAAAGAATTCTTTTGTAGAGGAGATGACTATACTCTCCCTGACAACTTATATATAAATCATATGCATTCAAATTTTGTACAAGTCAGATTTCTTTTTACAAAGCACTTTTTAATTTATTTTTTAAAAATGGGATTAAATCACTGAGAAAAATCTTAAAAATCCATAAAAATGGGAAGAAAATAAGTGACCCAGCCCTATCGCAGGCTTACCTAAAGCAAGGTTCGTTGCAATAAGAGAAGGTGGTGATTTGCATCTGGGAAAAATCATATAACTCATCAAAAAAAAAAAAATGACTTTGTGGAAGATAAACTACTCTTTTGGGTTAGCTGTGTCTGTGCTGCTTTCTGCTGACACCAATAATTTAAATTTACTGTTTGTGAGATATTTTGGTTTACATGAGCAGAAAAATATGCCTGGGTATGGAGCAATGAGGGAAGCTTCATCTCTTAATTTGGCACTTGGTGCTTCTCAAGATGTGGTCTTGGATCACTGTGTGGGAATCACTTGAGGTGCTGGTTATGAATACAGATTCCTGGACCTGCTGCTGACCCACAAATTCACAGCCTCTCAGGGTAGAAATAAGGACTATGCATTTGAATATGCTCCCCAGATAATTCTGATGTACAATGAAGCTTTAAAACCACTGATGCAATGTTTTCACATCATAATTTCTCTGGGGTGGGGCTCTTCTGTGGTTGCTGTGACATTCACAGAACTTTTGGGTGATAAATTTGCAGAGCCAACCACCGTAGGCCTGTTAGGATATGCAATTTGGCAACACTGAACATTCCTGTTTTGTTCTCTGCACCCTTTGTAATTTACAGAGTAAGAAACTCTAACGTAGCTCCCTGTGTAGTTATTCCAAGTACACTGCAAGGTGAGGTGGACAGAAGAACCAATCACATGGGTGGATGAGAAAGGACCAGGCACGTGGGCGTTCATGAGATTTCTATTTCCCCAACTCGTCCAGACCAAGCCCCAGAGCTCTGGGGGAACTCTGGCATTCCATCTCCGAGACTAGAAGCAAGTGCTCAAACCTCAGAGAGAGCTGAGAGAGCTGAGTGTGACAGACAAGGAATGCAACCACAAACTGTATGAGTAGATTAAAGGTTCGTAACTCTGGCTGTAGTTAGAATCATCCAGAAAGCTTTGTGCAGATCAACATACCTGGGATCTGACCCACAGCAATTAAATCAACATTCTGGAGGTGGGACCTGAATGGTATAGTACTTTTTTCAAAGCTCTCAGGTGATCCCAATGAGCAGACAGAGTTCAGAGCCACTGGATTATATCAAAGACAGGGTCTGGGTTAAGGACTAGAGAGGCTCTGATATTATCAAGAGATGTTCCAGCTCAGTGGTTTTCAAATGTGTTTCACAAAGTCCCAGGATTTTGCAAAGACATTTCTGAACAGTAGCCAATGGATGGGGCAAGAAAGATGCTTCAGACCTTCCTTTTAACCCCCAAACCCCCAGTCGAACAGATCAGCCTAGCAAAAGATTTCATTTAAGAGACAGAATGGATGAAATGGTTCTGTCACTTAAAAAAAAATCAAAAATTATCATTTTAAGCTCATGAATAGGAGAAATGCACACAACAGCTTCCACTGAATTTCCCCAAAGTTTCTCTCTTTAGCCAGTTCATTCCTGCATTTACTATTGGCAGGCATAGAAGAAAGTCACTAAGTATCCTGTTTGAACCATGGTTTTATGATTCTTTGATTCCAGGGGACACAGAAAAGCTACCTAGCTCCTAAATGGATATGAAGGATCTAGTTGAATGAATAAACTGAATTCATCCTCATATTCTGTCACCCTGGGAAGTCACCTGGACGTCATTCCCATCTCATTCTTATTTGCTATTTGGGGGCTGTAAACGATAATAAAGCATGCCTTTTTACTGGAGGTAATAACAGCTCATGCAAAGACAGAGGCCCCTATCATATACCTCTCTGTGTACACAGTGATTCTGCAAAATTAAAAATGATCACTGACTTGGTTTCAGCCATGATGTAGTAACCTTTCCACAGAGACAAATATAAAACTACATAAAACATATGAAAACAACTGTTTTCCGGTACTGGACCAAAGACAATACGGGCTGTGATTCCCAAAAAGGGAAACTCATGAGGCCCCAGGGTACTCTGAGTTTTCTGCCTGGGAGCACTTTCTAAAGTAGAGCCCAGATATCTGTGATTTCACTGGGCAGACAAAACAGAGATCTTAGGGAACTGAAATTTGGGTAATAGGGAGCCTAAGGAGAGGGTGCTATGTAGAAAGGAACTCTAGAAACCTTCACAGGGATAGCCTTAAGTCTCTGTACAAATTTAATCTTTACTTGAGGGCAAGACTCCATGAAGCCTAGCAGAGATCAGCTACTAGGGGACTATAAGCTGAATGTAGAGTCCTTCAGTCACACAGTATTGGGCAATGTTGGATTTTTATTCACCAGAGTGGGGAGACTTTAATGAATATCTCAGACATTTAGGTGAGATCCCAGAAAGGTACTTCCTCAACAGTAGGATTACTCTAGCTCTAAAGTAAAAGCTACTCTAGACCCTCCCTAACAAATTCTCAAAAGAATCTTCAATAGGATAAAGCTGATCTGCCAGGAAGTTAACTGTCAATCAGAACAAAACTCAAAATTCTTTAAAGGAAAATGACAAAATCCAGACTCTTAAATATATAGCATCCACAATATCCGGTATACAATAAAAAACTTATTAGACAAGCAAAGTGGTAGACAAATGCAATCCACAACCAGGGAAATAAAAGCTGACCCAAAGCCTTCAAAACAGTCATTATGAAAATGTTCAAGTATTTAAAAGAGAAGTTATGCATAATCGATGATCTACGGGAAATCACAGCATAGAGATGCAACTATGCCAGCATAACCAAATGAACATTCTAAATCTGAAAAATACAATATCTGAAATAGAAAATTCACTGGAAAGGTTTTACAGCTTCTAGAACATTACAGAAGAGAACTTCAGTAAACATGAAGAGAAGGTAGTAGAAATTATTCGAATTGAAAGACAAAGGGGACAATAATAATAATTTAAAAACAGCACTTCAGTCCCCTATGGAACAATATCAAGAGGTCTAACATACTTATAATTAGAATACCAGATGGAGAGGAAAGAAAGAATAGTGCATGTAAACTCACATAGCTAGGAAGCTCAACAAATCCCAAGCAGTATGAACACAAACAAAAACAATAGCTAAGCACACTGTAAACAAATTGATGAAAACCAAAGATAAAAAGAAAACTTTAAAAAGCAGTCAGTAAAATAAGATAGATTATTTATAGGGGAACAAGAACAAAGATAACGTCTGACTTCTCGACAATAAAAATATGAACAAAAAAAATTGAGACAACATCTTAAAAGACTGAAATGAAAACAACACTGTCAACTTAAATTTTTATATCCAGTGAAAAGATCCCTAAAATGATGGCAAAATAAAGATATTTTCAGAAAAATAAAAACCAAAGGAATTAATTACTGGCAGATCTGAATTACAAGAAATGTAAAAGGAAGTTTTTTAGGCTAAAGGGGGATGGTATCAGATGGAAACTCGAATCTACAACAATGAATAAAAAGTGATGAAATGGTAAATATGTGAGTATAGGTACAATATTTTATTCTTGTTCTGTTCTTAAGATCTTTAAAATGCAATTGACTGCTTGAAGCAGAAATAAAAATGTATCTTGCAGTGTGTAACATTTGTAGAAATAAAATGTACAACAATAAAACAAAGAACAAGAGGGTATAACATAGAAGTATCCATTTCTAATGTTCTTTTATGTGAAAGCATACAAGAGTTCAAAGTAGACTATAATATTTTAAGAGTACACACTGTAATCTCTAGGGCAACCACTATAAATAAAACTAAGTGGTATATCTGAAATGCTAATATAAGGAAAAATATAGAATACTAGGCAAAAAAAGCTTGATGACTCTAAATGAGAGCAGAAAAGAGAAAAAAGAGCAAAGAAAGATGGGAAAACAGAGAACACATAGCAACATGGGATACTTAAACTCAACAATATCAGTAATTAACTCTAAAGATACAAAAAAAATACGCTCCAAGAAAAAAAAAAAAAGCAGACTATCAAACTGAATAAAAAAGTAAAACCCAACCATATGCTGCTTATAAGAGAGACACTTTAAATTTAAAGACACAGATAGTTCAAAAGTAAGTGGATGGAACAAGACAGGATATACCATACAAAGACTAACTTAAAAAATACTGGAGAAATTAAATTAATATAAGGCAAAATAGACTTCAGAATAAAAGTATTACCAGAGATAATTAGGAACATTTCAAAATGATAAAAGAGTCAAGTCATCAAGAAGAGACACTAATCCTAAATTTGTTTGTACCCTATAACAGAAATTCAAATATATAAAACAAAATTTAAAAGAATTAAAGGAAGAAATAGATGATTCCACAATTAAAGAGATTTCAACATTTTTCTCTCAGTAATTGCTGAACAGATTGACTTAAAAAAATTAGAGAAAAATACGCAGAAGATTGTATCAACACTATTGAACAATTTAACCTCAATTGAACCTCACCCAACAACTGCAAAATACCTTTGCCAAAATATGCCATCAAGTAGGAATGACCAATGAACATGTCAGTGTCCTCAAACATTATCATCAAGGAAATATCAATTAAAACCACACTGAGATACCACTGCATACTCACTGGGCTAGCTAAAATTAAAAAGTCTGACAACAACAAGTGTTGACAAGGATGTGGAACAGCTGGCACTCCCATACGTTGCTGGAGGGAGGGTAAAATGTAAAAATCACTTTGGAAAATGTCTTGGCTATGTCTTTTAAAGTTGACCTAAGACCCAGCAATTACACTCCCTAAGCAGGAGAGAAGAAAACATGTACCTACAAAGAGATTTTTGAGCAAGTGAAAACAGTTCAGGTGTCGGCCAACAGGAGAATAGACAAACTCATCAATAAAAGGAACCAAGTATGGACACATTCACCACATGGATAAATAACACACGAACACATAGCTATGCTGAGCAAAAGAAGCCAGACTCCAAAAGAGCAGACTGTATGATTCCATTTATATAAAGTACTAGAACAGGCAAAACAAATCTATTATGGTAGACATCAGAACAGTGGCTGCCTACAGGGTGAGATGGGATGGGATGGGGAATGAGAACAGGATGGAAGGGTCATGGGGAGTGTCTGAGGGTTATGGACATGCTTCGTATATTGAGAGGAGTGTGAATTACACAGCGGTGTACGTTTGTTAGAACTCTTTGAACTGTATACTTAAACTTTGTACATTTCTGCACATATGTAAATTTGAACTCAGTTATGCAAAAAAGAAAAGTCAAAGATGAGAAAAGACAACCCAAAATAATTGCTATGAACTCCCTATATTCAACACACACACACACACACACACACACACACCCTCTTAGGGCAGCCAGCAACTTGTTTCCCGTTCCAACTCGTTTCCCCTTCCCAGGTCCTCACTCTCCCCTCTGCACAGGGACAGCTGACAGAGTTGACCCCAAAACAATGGAGGCTGAATCAGCAGACAGGTGCTTGTGGCTTCTGCACGCACCTTTATTCTCTCCTTTCCTGGTCCTGGCGGCAGCCCTGACCTGGGCCAGTAGGTAGAAAGGTGAAGTCTGTCCCCACCCCAGCCACAGATTCACCTTCCTCGGAGGTAAGGAAGGAAGCTTGACAAGAACCTGGCTCACAAATCAAAGTTAACGCTGCCCCGCCTCCTCTGTAAATCATGTGAGCTCCATCTGGGTAATGACTCCTCCAGTGTAATTCCCTATTAAGAGGCTTTATCTGGAGAGATAAGCAGCTGGTTTCTGTGTCACTAATTGCTGTCTGCTGTGATTTTAAAACATCTGCACCATTGTGCTCTTCATTTTCATATTCTAATCACCCTGAAACTTGAAAAAGGTACATCATTGATGGTTTCTATGGGTTAATTAGTACACAGTCTCCTTGTAGAGACAATTTAGAGGCAGCCAGAACCTCAATCAGGAAGTTTGTTTTAAAAATTAATAACATCGGCAGTGGCTGGAGGGATTGCTACGTTCAGGGACGTATCGGGACGCTCCTGGGGAGGGGAGCTACCCTTTGTCATCCTTCACAGAGGAGGGAGGCCAGCAGGGGCACAGGGTGGACAGGGGGGAGTGGCGGCCACCCGGTCTGTTCTGGAGTGGTCCTGACCATGGGGTTGGCCGCCTCTCCCACCGTTCTCCCAATTAGCCAAGTCCCTTTCCCCATGAGCACAGACCAGGGCTTTGCTGAGGACTGACCACAGTATCTGAGGAATGTGTCAAAGCAATAGGAACATCAGAGACCATTTGATATTTTAAAGTCTGTTCATCATTCTTTCTCCCTGTCCAGCTCAACTACTGGATGGGGAAAGAAAGAGAGGAGGATTGGAACACAGATGAAAGGACCAGACCAAACAGCACAGTGAGGACTGGAACCCAGCACCTCTCAAATTCAGATTGCAGAAGATCCACCTGGGAATCCTGTTGAAATATAGACTGTAATTTTGGAAGTCTGGTGGGGGTTGTGATTCTGCATTTCTAACAAGCTCCCAGCTGGTGCCCAAGAACAACCCTCTGAGATGTGCCGGTCTTTTCCCAAACCCTTGACCATGGCCACTATTCATGATATCCAAGGACCAGCTGAGAGGGGGCAGTGTGGCGGGGTGCCTCAAGCTCTATGCCTGGGATTGAATCCCAGCTCCACGATTTACTGGACAAGCCACTTGACCTCTTATAACTGAGCGTCCTCATCTAGACACCAACAGCAGTCCCTGCCTTAAAGGGGGACTTGAGAGGATTAGAAATTGATGAATGTCAAGTATTTTTAACACAGCACCTGGCCCATAGTAGGCACTATATAAATATAGTGATTATAGTTCTGTATTTTTCAGTAAACTTCTCCAAAAACAACATCCAGCAGAAATGGGGATGGGGGTAGGGACATTAACCAGGGAGTGCCTCACTTAAACTCAGGGGGTGGTTTCACGCACTCATCCATTCTGGTGGTCCTCTTCGCTGCGGTCTCTTGCCACCTCCTACTCCCAACTAACCCAATGACCCGAGCCCAAGATCTTCCTGCAGAGCATCCCTGGAAGCTACCTGACAATATGCAGCCACAGGGAGCTCACTTCTACACAAATCATATTGTTCTACCTACTACATAGTGTTTTCCTATTTTGAGCTGAAGTCTGCCTGCCCTTAGATAGTTCTGGCACAAGAGGAGACAGGCATTTCTTCCTGTAGGGACTGGGATCCGAGGAGCAGGTCACTGCACCGGAAAGCAAATGCCCCTCCAGAAGAGAGTTCCCAGCATCACCCCCTGCCCCCCGTGGCTGTTTTTAGCAGGCTTCAAAGGGCTTCCCCTGTGGGAAAAATGATAAAAACTGGGCTTTCGATTACGAGGCTTACAAATAGGAAAACAGCCTTTTAGCAGTCAAGCTGGAAGCTGACTTCAGAAAATTGAGAGACAGAGAGAAATTAATGTAGAGTTGCAGAGTGATCACTCCAGAGGAGACTTGGGGGCTTACTGGGGTGCAGAAGCCTGGCTGTATCCTTCCAAAAGGGACACAGAGGGCTTCTGATTGTGCTATTCAGGTGCTGAGGACCCGCTACCCCAGAACCCCACCGACAGCACCGTTGCTCTGTCTTTTCCGGGAGCAGGCTTTGCGCTCCCTGCTCAGGCATCCACCATCCAACACTTCTGGTTCAAGGGCTTGGTGTTGATCATTCTGCTTGCTCCTTAAACAGGCCCCTTCTCAGACACCTGCCTGTCCAATAACTGCTCTAGCAGTGATCCCCGAGCGCCTCCTTCCTTGGCCTACTAGCTTAACCATGTTTCAGGCCAGGCTCTCCTGGGGATGATTTTCAGAAGCTCCCCACAGCCAAGAAGATATGGGGATATGCAGGAGCTGGGAGAGCCCCTTAGAGACCACCTTGTCCTACAACGAGGACTCTGCATCCCAAATTGGGGAAACACCTTATCCAGGCATTTCCTGATGATGAGGCATTTCAGGCAAAAATCTTACAGTGAAAAGCTCTCTTCTGTGGCCTCATGCAGCGTTAGGTGTATTGGCTCTTTTTCTCCCAGCCTTTCCTGATTATGCACCAGGGCATATAGCTTTTACAGACAAAGGCACGTTGGAACTGCAGGTCAACAGAAGCCACCTTTTATAACATTGACATTCAGACTAGTGTCGCCGCCCTGCCTCACCCTCACTGTAAGCCCCCTCCTCCTTCTCAGGTGAGAGTCTTAATTTTATTTGCTCTTTAATTAATCTGGTTTTAGTATTCACTCAGCCCTAAACTAGTGGTGTGATCTTGAGCAAGTTACTTAACTTCTCTGGGTGTCGATCTTTCTTTTTTCATTATAGAAATCATCACCCCAGGCTGGCCTGCCTCTCCCAGTTGCCCTGAAGTCCTGATGGATGTGAAAACGTTTTGGAAACCATAAAGAACTATATAAATGCAGGCTACTGCTGTTGTTTGTTACTGCTTGGTTGAGAACTCTTCTAATGATTTGGGAAAGCCAAGAATGCCAAATGCACTCCCTGTGAAATCAGCATGAGATGCAGGGATGAATTAGGATAAGTTTTAGTGTAATCTGAAAAAGCATATTACTTCCAGGGACTTTCTAAGGACTCCTGAAGCCCCTGATGCTCCTGTCCCTGTCTCCGCTGAAGGGGAGTGTGTGGGGAGGAATGCAGGCGAACAGAAAACAAAAACAACAGCCCTCTCCACTCTGGCAATAAACTTCTAGCTCCAAAAGCAGGTTTTATTTAGTGTGCTATAAAAACAGTCGTTTCTCCCATCATAAAAGAGCCTGACTACCCAACCTCTTTTTCCTGCAGCGAATCGCTGGTTGAGTGGTGCTGAGCCTCGGTGCAGGCCACAGCCTGTCCTCTTCTCCTCAACCCCAATCTCCTCTCCGTGCAGCCTGTATTTATCTCGGAGAATGAAAGGTGATTCTTAAGTATTTTATTAAGTGTGAATTTACAGAGGAAAAGAAAGCATACACTTTTGGAGATGAAACTAAGATTTAATTGTCTCTCTGCTTTCTGGTTACTGCCTCATGGGTATGTCCCTGATGGCTTGGGCACTGTGTTGCTTTTTCTTTTTTAAATTGAGTCAAGATTGTAGCAACTTTCCCAGTCATTAAACAGGCTCTGGAAACTCTAGCTCATTCTGGTGAAATTACGAAAAAAAAAAAAAGAAAGAAAGAAAGGAAAGAAAGAAAGGAAAGAAAGAAAGGGAAGAAAGAGAAGAAAGAGAAGAAAGAAAGAAAGAAAGAACTCACACAGGCTCCACAGGGAAAAGGAGTGTGATAGGAACATGGAGTGGGCTGCCCGAGCTGGGACACACACACCTATCTCTGAAGTGCTGTCCTGCTCTGCAGTCCTCGGCCTTGAGAGCTGACTGCACTCTTCCAAACCACCCGGGAACACCTTTGATGCCACACAAGAGGTAATTTACTAAATGGTACCTAGATGAGTCAATTCTCCCCAAGGGGGTGGGCAGTGAGCAGTGTACCCTGGGAGTCTGTTTCTTAACAGATAATCAGAGCAGTTGGTACAGAGACATCCCTAGGGTCTGTGATGTATTTGTAGGTTTCTTCTGAATGCACCTATATCCTGCCAAGCTGGCACATTTGACTCCTGGAATGCAAAAGTGACTCAAGACACAGTGGGCATAGAAGGAGAAGCATTAGGGTGTCAAGAACCTTAGTTTCTAGTGCATTCATTGTCCCTCTGGGCCTCAGCTTCCCCATCTATAAAACTACATGGCTAATATGATAAAGAGTGTACAGGTTCTCAGCTCTACCATTGTAAATTCTGAAATGCATTTTTAATTTAGGATTAAAGATAGAAAAGGAAGCTCATTCTTAAAAGCCTCAAATACAGCTGAGGTCATTTTTCCTCTCTAGCCATTTCTTATCGGGCTCACCTGAGCTGATTCTACATCAAGCCCTAGGTTGCAGGTAACATCAGACTCACTGGTCCCAGAGCCTGTTTATCAACGGGAAGGACAGAATGGCAGGAGCCTGGGGAAACCAGTGGGACAGGGGTGCCTAACTCCTGACCTGGCATCATTTATTAACTACATGGCAGTTGCCCTCTTAGTGCAAGTTGAAAGGAGGCTGTAGTCTCAAGGGTCCCCCATATGGGCCATCCTTATGTCTTCCTGTTTGTATCTACAACCAAATAAAGAGAAGGCTGCAGGGATTTCACGAAAAGCAGAAAATCTGGCAAGACAAGGAAGAAAAAGAAAAAGGACTGAAGAGTAGGGTCTTCCTGGCAGCTGTGGAACTTCTACCAGTGCATCCCAACACTTCAGATCCTTAACTCTCAAGCCACCACCAGGCTGGCTTATTTCCTTAAGGGAGCCCATTTCCTTGTGTCTTCTAGACTATACCTGCTCCTCCAGGAGGCACTTAGGGCACTGTAGGGAGAAATGCTATAGACGTTGTGGGTTTCAATTTACTGAATGTGTCATCTTTAATAACAACAAATTCTCATAGCTTTGGCCAGTCATAAGGGGAGACTCAGGATTCAATCAATAGATGGAAGAGAAGCAAAGTGTATCGATTATTTAGAGCTCAATGCTGAGGGTTCACGCTCGATGGTGTGTCAACCAGTTAACTTAATTCAATTTTACCCCCAAATGTAGTAACCCTGATGTGTTAGCTTGCTTACAAATGCATACTATTGGCCATGGAGATTTACTTTAAAGAGCTTGGCTGGCTGAGGACAAATTTATCCCAAGTAAATGACCAAATGTTTGTGACTCAATGCCATGCAAAGCCTCAACAGTGTCAGCACATTTGCTTGCTGGTCCAGAGTGCAATGCTAGATCTCTAGGTGATCTTGGGCACAATAATCAAACTCTCTGACCTCAGTTTGCTCATCAGTTCAATAAGAATACTGTCCTCTGCCTACCCAGTGCTCAGCCACATTGCTCAGGAGGAAAGCAGTTAATGCTACACTAATGGAATGGAACTGACTGAAATTTACACTTTTTGTGTAGGGGAAGTTACGTGTCCTTCCGATGCCCAGAGGGTCACACTCTTTGACCTTCAGTGGCTTCCCCATTTCACTTCTCCATGTATTTCTTTAAATAGTACACAAAAACAAAATGTCAGCTGAGATGATCTCTGAAGTTCTCAGCACTGCCACTCTAGAAATCTGAAATGCTGTGACACCGTCAGTCCTTGCTATGCACTGACCAACACGGCAGCGGGCCGAAGCAATTATCCAAGTGGCTCTTTCCAACGTTCGGATAACCCATGGTTTGAGGATCAACCTGTGGATTCTCTTAGCTCTGGGTTAATTATCTCCAAGAGAGGTCCCCGACACTCTTCTTGACACTTGGAGGATACAGTGGTCTCTGTAAGTGCCTATCCTAATGCTTCTGCTTCTCCAATAGTTTACAAGCGACAGCATCTTAAGTTAGAACATGTGCCATGTAATTAGATTTCCTTGCTATGGATGCTGTGCTCCTTTAGCTAGAAAGGAGAGCGACACTTCACCCAGAGATGAGAGCTGAGCAACGCTCTATGTCTGTTCCCTAGTAGTCACTTCAGCTAGGCAAAGAAAACACTGCCATTTAAATGGGGCCTTTGTCCTTTCAACAGCTGCTCCAAAGAACTGGAGAAAAGAGATTTTTAACGGGGCCACAGAAAGATAAGATTCTAACCTCAGTGACTTAGGGGACAGGGGAGGAGGAGATAATTACTACAGCTTTTTATAGAGGTAATTTGCGACATCAACATTTTACATTCCAACAATGGCTGCAGCTCACATGGGAACATTTGATGGACCAGAAAACATCACCATTTCTAGAACCTCAGTTAGCTTCATGGACACAACTAGAATATATTTTATTAGAAAGACCATTAGTTTTGCAATTCTGCAGGCGTAAGTCTTGTTCTGGCTCTATTTGTGGGATTTGGGACAAGTCACTTACCGAAGTCTCTATTCCTCCATTTGCCCATATATAAAATGAGCCTGAGAATGCCTTACACAGCAAGGAAGAACTGAGATGCTGAGAGAACTAGCCTCTCTCTCTCTCTATATATATATATATATTTATTTTTCATCTCTTCCTGTGTAAGTGCTTGTTACTATACTAATCTATAAACACTTGGAGAAGAAGGAGACCACTTCAAGCCACTTTAATTTAATTTTACACAGCAAAGTAACTGAAAATAGAATGTTTGAGTGTCTATGCTTACAAGTCTTTTGTGACCACTCTGACTCTTGAATAGACCTCAAATTTCTTAGCTTGGCCAATCAATCCTTCCAACCTGATGTGCAAAAATGCATGTGTCTTAGCAGACCACTCAGCGTCACAAAGGACCCTCAACATTAGCCGTGACTAACATTAGCCGTGCAGTTCCTTCTACCCTGGAAAGCCATTTTCTACATTACCCTCACTTGCCTTCTTTCCATCTGGCAAAACCAGCTCTAAAGCCATCTCTGTCACAAAGCCTCACACCGCCATTTATCCTTCTGTCCCCTGGGCTCCCATGATACTCATTCTGTGTATCCTATAGGCTTAGCAGAGTCAGCCTTACAGAAGTCACTTGCTGCTGCTCCCCATCCTGAACTGCAAATCGTTTGTGCAGGTCCTTTACAACAGTTAGCACAGTTCCTAGCAATGGCACCTGCACTGACTATGATGACCTAAAAAATAAAAAAAAAAATTGCAGAGGCATTTCTGAAGGTACAAAGCACCACTGAAATTAAAGTATTTTTGTTCTTTTGATTATGGGCCTCTCCCAGTGTGCTAACTTAGTTTGAGAGAGCGCCATGCATCCCTTCTGCTCTGCCTTTAGCCCCTCAAACATGGATGATCTAAGACCCACTGCCACTGGAACCTCAATCCAGTCCGAACAGGTGGAGTCCAGTCCCCTGCTCAGGGCTCACAAGGCGAAGCTCAGAGAAATTCAGCCATAGACATCCCACTAGTCCATGATTCTGGTGACTTCTAGACTGTCCCTTTGAGAGTTCAACTACCTTATACTTCAAATGGTCTTTATGAGTTACATCAGCTCGCCTGGGAGCTTAACCACCGTTTGTTACACCGTAGGCAGGTGCTTCACAACTGAACTGCCAGTAGACTTTAAGTATCACCTCCGCTTATAAATCAAGCGTTGACTTTACTAAGAGAAGAAAAAACTGTAGAACTTGAAGATGAATTTGAGAATCAAAGTGCCTTAAAATGGATGTAACCTGATTACCTCCTTTTATGAATAAAGAAACTGAGAACTAGAGGGGTCATCCAACTAGTTAATGATAGAGCAAGGACTGAAACCCAGGCTTCAGACCTGCCAGTTCAGCTCAATTTTTATTATAACACAACCCTGTAATTATTACTAATATCTTAGCAGATGTGAGAACAAAGGGGAAAGTTGAAGACCTATGGCTGGGGAAAAAAGTTATCTGCAAAGAGTTAAGGTGACCACCCCGATGCTGGTAACTATTTTTTAATTAATCCACTATTATATTATTAAGGAATAACTTCTGGGGAAGCCTGAGTGGAGGAGACTTCCAGACTCTCGGGAAGTGGCTTTTGTCCTTGAGGGCTCTAACTCATCCAGCGGGGACCATTGTGGCCACTACTGGCAGAGGCTGGAAACCACAGTGGACAACCACTGATGACCAACAGCCACCCATATGATGACAAATAAGCACAGAGATTATTTTTAAACCACTGGGCTCTTGTTTTGATCCCTATAACTAACTGTCTGGTCTTGCCATGCCCACTGCGTGCAGGATTCTCCCTCTCCTGTTGGTCTTAGCCAAATTGTAATCAGTCTGTAAGACCTAACTCAAATCCCTCTTCCCTTGTAAATATTCTTGTATTTATTCATCCATTCCAGAAATATTTTTTGAGCAGCAACTAAGTGCCAGGCTCCATTCTGGGATATGGGGATGAGGAGTGCTATGGCTTAAATGCTTTTATACCCTCCAAAACTCATGTGTTGAAAACTTAATCCCCAATGAAACATTATTGGGAGGTGGGATTGATCCATTCTGCCCTCATAAGTAGATTAATGCCACTATTAAAAGGGCTTGCAGGAGTAGGTTCACTCTCTTCCTGCTCTTTTGCCATGTGAGGACATAGTGTTCCTCTTCCTCTGGAGGACACAGTGTTCAAGGCTCCATCCTGACAGCACAGAAACTGGACCCTAACCTTCTAGCACCTTGATCTTGGACTTCCTCACTTCCAGACTGTGAGAAAGAAATTTCTGTTTCTTATAAATTACCCAGTCTCAGGTATTCTGTTATAGCAGCATAAAATAGACTAAGACAATGTGTAAGCAAAACAGTCCACCTGCTCTCATGACGTTTACATCCTAGTGGGATAAAGGAGATAGGAAAATGAACAACTATATCTATATCCATATGTGTATTTACACATACACATACATGCCTATATCTGATATACACATGAACATACACGTATATATACACATATACACATAAATATATATGCATATACACATACACATATAATAAATATATATTAATCAAATGGTATTAATTATTAAGAAAGCTAAATAGGATTTTGGGACAAAGTTTAAAGATGGGGGGATTCGATTTAGACAAGTTGGTCAGGGATACCCTTTATGGAAAGGTAACATGCAAGCAGAGACCTAAGTGAAAAGAACTCTCACTTCTCTAAACAGCTATTACCTGCAGACCCAAAACCCTATGGCTAACCCCTTAATTCTCTTAGTGTATTACAGTTTTATTCAACAACTATTTGAATTTACTGAGCACTAACTACATGCCAGAACCTGTGGGATAGATGATGGGTACACAGTGGAGAATGAAATGAACAAGGCTGTGTGCTCGTGGAGCTCATGGTCTAGAGCAGGGATAGGCATCATGGGAGCCAGGAGCGTAGGAAGGGCACTGGGCTGAGCAGTGCCGGCTGTACTGCTTCTTTATCTCCAGAAGAATCCAAAGAGGGGCTGGCAGGTATCAGGCCCGAGGGGAACAGTCTGCTAATAGTGGACATAATCTCAGTGAGTCATTCCAGGAAAAGTGACCTTTCCACTAAGATTCTGCTAAGGCCATCAGTGGGGTCTGACTCAGTGACAGTGCACATAAGATGTCATCTCAGGTTTCAAGTTGATAACTAGAACACAAACTCTCACATTCCCACACTGTATTACATTAGTCAAATGTTTATATATATATATATATATATATATTAATTCTAGCAATTCTGTGGATCGCTAGATAGAGCTGAGCAAAATGGCTGGAATTGGAAATGTTCACAGTTGGAAAGAAACTTTGAGGGTATCCGATCCCACATTTTACCTCCTATGGGTTCCTGTCCTCAGCATTTCTGAGCAAGAGCCACTCACCCCTGCTGCAATACCTCTAGTGACAAGGGACCCATGACTCTTTTCCATTTCTTGATAGCCAATGGCTTGTTAGTGGTCAGGTGGGATCCATTCCCTATCCTTTAACTCCCAGTCATGTGCTCTTTTCACTGGGATGTCCCCCCCCGCCAAAGGACTCGATCGACTAGGGCCACTGCTTATCAAGCCTTTCCTGGGGAAGGCCTGGCCTGGAGGAGGCTGAGCTCAGGTCACTAGGCTGAGCCAGGGCCCATATCCCTCCTGGCGAAGTGCTGGCTCCCCCCCCAACCCCTGCCCTACAAGCACGTGTCTCCAGGAAGCAAAACCAGAGCACGGTGACCAGATCCAAATGTAAACACAGATTGTACAGAGGAACAGGCTGTCCCACGGGTTATTATTTTGAAGTAGATCGTGTGTCGGGGTTCATTTAATCAAACTCTCTGACAACTGTTTATTGAGTAGAAAATTCGGATGGCTCAGCAGCACCGGGAAGGATTTTGGCTTTCAAACATCTAATCTACTATCCTAAGCCCTCCAAAATACAAAGCCGGGGCAGAATGCTCTGGGCAGGCCACGGCCAACAAGTCCATGTAAGGGCACGTGAGCACCAAGAGGCTTTTGGGGTGAGATACAAGCTGGCTGCAGCTGGGGCTAACAGGTTCCTTCTCCCAATCTGGCTCCTGGGAGTACCCAGAGTCATGCTGAATGGTGAAATCATCCCCTTGAATCATGGTACCCCAGAGCCATTACATGCACTGGTGCAGAGTGCAGAAGAGAACACATAAATTCAGGGCTCCTCCCAGACTCTGCTGCATGAAGGAGACGATGACAGCTTTAGGGACTAGGTGGAGACGGGGAGGGGGATGCTGGGGCACTCAGAAATCACCAGCTCAAGGAGGCAGAGCCCCAACCCTTCTGCTGGGGGTGTCTGGGGAAGGATCAGAGCATTGACCCCCCATACCCACACATAGATGAAGGAAGGAGATGGATGACATCTCACTTACTAAACAGATCAGAGAACCATAAAGTTGGGCATTTAGATAGCACTTGGCCTTGAGCTTTAAAAAAAAATAAATTTTAAGCTTTGTAACCCTTAGTTGAAATGAAATCTCAGCCAGAGCATAAACAAATAAAGAAAGTAAAAGCTGAGCCACCCAGCGATCAGGCAGCTGGAAACAGTCCCAAATATCCCATACCAAACTACCTCTCCCCAGCCACCGACCCTGGAGTGGGTCCTGCAAGGTACTTGGAAAGCATGATGCAAAAACCACCTGCTAAATCTAATCATCCTTTCATTTTATAAATAAGGAAACTGAGGCCCAGTAAGAAAGGGCTGCAGCTGCACTAGTGTCCTGGTCCAAGCTCTTCTTGCCCTACACAGAATCCTGAGAATTATGCCCATCCCCTGATGTCTGCTCAGAGGGACATTCAGGAGGTTCTCTGGCAAATGGAGCTGTCTCCAAACTGCTAACGTATTAATCCCTTTCCCTGACTGAGCTCCCTACAGTGAATTAATAGGGCACAGTGAAGTCAATGAATTGGCCAGATGAGTAGTAACCATGTGTGGATGAGGTCTGGGAAACCAGGAAAGTGGCTTATTTGGCCTATGTGTCACCAAGCCTGGGATGGTCCACACTTTCCACAACAGTATTCACCTATATTGTCTCTCAGACCTCCTAGCACCCCTTTGTAAAGTTCATAAGGAAGGGAGTATCAATCCTATTTTATTCTTGAAGAAACTGTAGCATAAAGAGTTCAAATGACTTGTCTGAGGTTGAGAGAATTAATAGCAAAGTTGGGAGTTAAATATAGATTTTCTGACACAGTTAGGACTCATTCAACCTCATTATACTGACTGCTCAGAAAATATGCTCTCCATGTCTCAGCTGTTTCTTGGACACTTTATTCTGTATTTCCCAAATAGGGCAACATCAATTCCTCTTTAGCTATATTTCCTATAGCTAATTTCCTATAGCTAGGAGGTGGTGTCTCAGTATAAAATTCCATTGTGATCTGAACTGTAACCATATTTACACAAATTACGTTCAGGACATTTGAGTGCTTGAGAAGAACTTAATATTTGTGGAATGAAAGCAAGCAAGAAAGGAGGAAAGAAACATTCACGGGCAGCAGGCAGAAGATTTTTCTCTACGGGAAAATTCCAGGGAATGTTGCATCATGCAGCATTCTTGGTCCCACAAAATCCAGCCAGCCTGGATATCAGAAATCAGAAAAGAAACAGATGTTTGTTTGGACTGAGAGTAGCATCAATAAGTAGGAGGATTTGGAAAGGGAAAGAGTGGTTAAGAGAAAACTTTCTGGAATCATCTAGTCTCAGATTTGGAGCTTAACTGATAATTACTAGCTGTGTGATACGGAACAAACGTCTCGTCTCTTTCCCCCTGCCCCGTTTGCTCTTCCGTAAAATGAGGATCATAATAGCTACCTCATGGGGACAGAATGAGAAGAAAGGAGTGGTGTGCTTTGCCCAGGGCACGCAGTAAGTGGTAGCAGGTGCCTGTGCGTGGCTCTTCCCAACTGTCTCTTTTCCCTGCTTTAGCCAGACTCTGCTCAAGTAAAGCCCGGCTCTGGTGTCTGCCTGGAGTTTTCTCTGCATTTTTCATTGTTCAACCATCTCTCATCTTGTGTGTCTGACATCGGATTGCTGCTAATAGTCAATACTGCACATTTGAGCCCTTATTTGCTATTATTTTTATGTGCTTATATCTTTTTTTCTTTTCAAAATGCTCTCAGCCCCTTGAGGGTGGGAATCGTGGTTGTTCTTACATCTCCACAGTGTTTGGCATAGGCCTGGGCACACTGTTAAGTGCCCTGTGTATACTTATTAATGGACTTGTTGGTTAGTCCATTACTGGTTAGTTGAATGACTTCTACTCTCCACTTGATACCAACAACTTTTAGATGGAAGAAAAGATTTATAATTCTTCCTTGAGTCACCAAATGAAAACCTGTACATCCTTTGGGGACTGGTTCTTGACTACATTTCTGAAGTCAGGAGACCTGCTTGGAGAGCTGTTGTCTGGAGTGTAATGGAGTGAGGAGCAAAGGTTTTCCTGAGCCTTCTCCTGAAGACTGTTACATCTTTGGTTGCCAAGTCAAGCATGTAGTAGACAACATGGTTTCATCATGAATTTCCACAATGATATTCGAGTTAATATAAAGCTTGTATTTATGACACAGTCATGACACCAGTCACAACCTGAGCCATTTACTTAGTAAATTTTAGTATGTTTTAATGGTATCATTTGTTCATCTATGATCTGTGAAGGAATTAAAATAGGGCTTGATGCAAAAAGTCAGAGCTCACTCCAACATCCAGCTGTCGAAGCAGCTCTTCTCAGAATGTTTGCCTGGGTAGAGTATTGGGGTGATAGAGCTCAGAGAAAGCTCACAGCCAACAGCACTGGTCTCAGAATTGGAGTCCTGGGCTCAAGTTCTATTTCTGTTGTTAAGTTACTTTGTCTATATCATGAGGGGGTTGGCTCCGATGGATTTTAAGTTTCCTTCCAAATCTTAACCTTCTAAACTCTCACCTTAGTCCCAAGCCTGTATTAATAACAACCAGTGGTATCTATCCTTACTACCTCCCCCAATCACTTCTCACCATCATTTGATTACATTTACCCTTGAATGAAATGCCTCTCCTATTTGAATGGAAAAAGTGATAGTCACTTGAAAAGTGAAGAGAACACCGAATCCATCTATTTACTTCCAGTCTTTGCCTGTCATGTAGAGAAACTGTGACTTTGATCCTGCCCAGTAAAAACAAACAAACTAAACTAAAAATCAAATTCCCAACCTTGATGTTGACATGACAAACAAAATATGATGATATGTGATTTCCTAGTTGCTCAAGTGTACTCTGTGTTGCCTAAGAGTAGAATATTTCCTAGAGGGCAGGGCGTTGACTCATTAGTCAAGTCCTGTCTTAGGCCAGTGTGTTTATAATCAACAGCTAATGGTGATCACTGTGTTCTGAATGACAAATATTTCCAGCTCAGGTAACTCAAAGAGATTCTGCAATATACTTTGAAATGACATCTGTGCAATGCATGCACAAGTTGCAAAACGGAACCACCCACAAAGAACATGAAAGAAAGGCATGCATGGTCTTGGGTAGAAATGATGACAGTGAATGGCTTCTGTAGCTCTAGATACCCTACGCTGAGCCTACAGTCTGTCCCCCATTTAAGGACAAATGCTGTAGACACTGAAAGGCCAGGTCTGGGCACCTGTCCTAAGCCTTGTATTATTTTTTTTAAATAGGAATGGCATGCATGTCCTATATTGCAAAAGACTGAGCAAGGAGCAAAGGGATGATAGAAACAGGAAATAAACCAATGAAACCAAGCCTCCCTAGTAACTAAAAATGGAATGGGCCCAGCCATGGTATGGCGTCAGCCTGACCTTTTCACAGCCAGCTGTGGTCACTGTGGGGCACTCAAACATGCCTGAGAGAGCACAATGAAAAGCCAACGCACACACAGCTCCGAGTTGCCCAAGGCAGAGATGCTCACTCTACTCACTTTCTGGCAGGACCAGGAGGCTCTAATGTGGACGTAAGAGAAGCCAGCATGAGCCCGAGGGAAGGAACCCCTTGCTTTGTGGTTACTGACGGTACAGTGAAGTGCCAGGGCTAGACCTCAAGAGCCCTGGGACAATACAGACACCACCTGTCCCCAGTGCAACCTTGGTTATCCTTGAGAGGAAAGGTCAGTAACCAGGAGAGAAGAAGAGGGAAGGAAGGGAGAGAGTGGAGAAGAGAGGAAATAACTGAGAGCCTGTGTACATGAGCATGCATAAAGGAGGAGTAAAAATCCTCTGAACACAGAAAACGCTATAATGAAAAGTAACCTTAAAATATGTACACAGGTGCGCTCAGTGAGCATCAAGAGATAAAGTGGGCTTCTAGAAGGAAGGCAAGCAATCAGTAGCATCCATTCCACAACATATAGGCTCCCCTACAGACTCAACCTAATTAAATTTCATCATTACTTGGATGATATTGCTACAAGTTCTAGAAGAAGCAGGTAAAATTCAGCACGTCCATAAACATTTATTGAGCTATAACTACATGCCATAAACATGGTCTTTGTCCTTGAAAAGCTTCAAATTTAGTTGAGAGCATTTATCAAATAATAAATATAGCATCTAGAAAAAAGCTCTTATGAGTCAATCTGACCTACACTTATAAAAGGGAAGCTCAATGCCACTTCTTTCCCATCTTTTCACCTCTGCTAGAGATGCTTAGCTCTCTTCCAAAACCGTTAGCACTTTCTTTAGATCTGCCATATCTTGTTACCTATTGCCTTTACACATGTGCATTTGTGTTTGTGTGTGCAAGCATGACCACACACAAAAGTGTCTTCTGTTTTTCACTACTATGACAGCTGTGCCTTCTCCATGATGTCTACCCCAGTCCCTGGTATATAATCAAGCAGTAGTAAATGTGGCTTGAATGTCTATTAGGGAACAGGTATGGGGTGATGAGTAGTGTAGGACAGGCCCTTTCTGATGAAGAATTTCACTGGAGAGCTCAGAGAGCGGAATGGTAAGTCTGGCAATGCTAGCAGAATGTAAGCAGAGTGGGGAGAACATTACCATCTAGTGGTAGGAGCCCCAGAGGGTGGCACCTTTTCTACAACTTTGATGAAATTCTGTTCCACTGGAGCCAGGTGGCTGGTAGGCAGCAAAAGCATGGCGTCAAGATTCTGGCTTTCTGGGTTCTAACTTGAACTCTGTTGAGTGACTTTGAAAGTCATTTTACTTTTCCTTGTTGGAGAACATCATTTGTAGGATAAAGGGCTGGAATAATGGATATCTAAGGATTGTTTCAAGTATAAATTCTTTGTCAGCTCTATACTCTAAGACAGGTTCCATTTAAGGAGCTAGTGGTATTTTAGTAATGGATGCCTCAATGAGCTAAATATAGACTGTAGAAAATAGGGTGATATTATTAGACCCAAATACCTTGTCACAAATGCAAAATTTCCTGGTGAGGAATGCCTCCTCCCCTATTTCAAATTCAGGGCCTGGCTCAATGGCCCTTTCATTTTACTGAAACACTTTCTCACTTTTCCTCCTTTTTCAAAAGAAATTACACCCTTGGATAGCCTGTGTTACGCAGCAATCATGCATGTACACATACAAGGATGTGAGAAAATCAAGGTGCTATGTTGATACCCATAATTTCCCTGGCCTTCACCTTCTCGGAAACTTTAGAGAGTGGCAAATAAGAACAGTGTAGGTGGATGGTAAGGGGGGAGGGGCAGGGGTAGCCAGAGGCCTGCACTGTTCCCCAAAATGTGCAGGAAAAGCAGAGGCTGATTCCCCTGTGGGGAGGCACTAGATGAGATCTAAAAGTAGAAACAAGCCCTATCCACTCTCAGCAACATAAGATAAAATCATGAATTCTGTATGTTTACAAAACAAAACAAAACTAATAAACAAAACTCCTACCAGTTTTTAGTCTAACAGGGCAAGAGATTTAGTTTCCTTTGGGAGAAGAAAAGTTGCTAGTGAGGATGGTAAGGCCTTATAGTGGCAGAGAGCAACGATGCTGACCACTGGCAGGACACCTTCCTGTACCACTGATATCAGGCCACTGCTCAGAGCTTGGCTTGACCATTAACAGACACAGACGGGGCAGTTTCAGTTCAGTTTGATGCACATAGGGGGAAACAGTCAACAGGTGTGTGCATTAGATTGTCCATACAATGACTTCTTTGATCTTGACTCCATCAAAGACACAAAGGTTTGGGAAAAGCAGGTCAATACAGGTTTGGCCTAAATGAAGCTCTGAGGGGAGGGAAAGTGCCAAAGAACCCCTCACTCTCCCTGGCCATCCCTCCCCTCACCCCATCACCATCTCTTGAGGGAGTCACTCACTGCTGCCAGTCTCTGATCTGTTATTACAGAACGGCAGCAGTGCGGTGGTGGTTACGCCATGAAGGCCATAGGATGGAGTCAGCATGTCTTCAGTGAGAACCTACTGCTCAAGTTCACAAACATTTTTGGAGAGGAAGAGGCATGTCTGGGCATTGTTGGTGATGCCAGTAGCCTGGAAGGCAGACAGGTCTCAGAAAAACCCATCCAATTGTTATGGAATAAAGTGCTGCCTCATAAAATGCAAAAGGAATTCAGAGAAAGGAGACCACAAAATTCCTGATCTCCAGGAATTCTGGAAGGCACTTCCTTGAAGAAATGGGATTAAGCCATTGCCCTTGAGGGTCTTTTAATTTCTGAGGGCTGGACGCTAATTTTGTGATTTCCTAAGTATAGACAAAGTGAGAAAAGGTCATTTGAGACAAAAAGATAAGAAAAGTAAAGAAACAGGGCTGATATAGTGTAGCATGGTATCTTTCAGATCAATCAATTCTGGACATGCCTCCCTTTGTAAAAATTTATATGACTTTGGCAAAAGATATAACCAGTCTGTGCTTCAGTTTTTCATCTGTAAAATGGGGATAACTATGCTGACTTGGTAGTTCTGTGGTTAGAATAAAATAATATGCATGTAAAGCATGTAGCAAAATGTCTTACCTTCAATAAACACTGGGTAAGATAACTGTGATTGTAGCATGCGTTACATAAATAGCGGGAACAGAGGAAGAGCTGTTCCTCAGTTGCTGTTAGCTTTAGGCCACTCTGAGCCCAGCAGCAGGACACAGCTACAACGCTCCATCCTAGGTTAGAGGACAGCCTAAACGACAAAACCTCATAGTCTTGGACCCTGGCCAAGATGGTTCCCCTTGTATCCTCATCACTCTGGGTTATATTTGGAGTCAGCCAGCAAAATAAAAGGCAGCCAAGCAGACACCTATAAACTGGGTTACTGGATTCTGATCTATTCACATAATGGGCTTTCCAGCTAGAGGTCCAGTGGAGTCAGCAGTGAGCAGAGACACTCTCCCTCAGCACTGCCAGCAAGACCCCAACCTCACAAGAGATAAAACCACTTCCAGTATAATTCTCCATGCACTGCCAGCAGCCAAAGAAGTTCTCCATCTCTCTCCATTTCTCCTGATTTTTCCTTCCTTCAATTGCTCCTTCCTTCTCTCCTTTCTGACAGTAATCTCATCCCACCTTAAGGTAAGTAAGCCCATAAAACCTTCACACATCCTGAATTTTGTGATTCTACCAGAGGGAGTCGGCAGCAGCAGCAACATCCTAGTCCTTGCATAAACCAGGAGACAGGGCAGTTTTGACTGAGTCCAAAGGTATGACAATGATAGCACTATGTTAATAAAAAGGGAAAAAGCAGATTTCTATGAAAAATGAGGATTAAAATTGGTTGAACTGGATGAGTTGAAATATACTCTAAAAATTGGGATTGAAATTGGTATTTTTAACATTTAAAGCAGGTTCATGTTCTGTGGGACGACACAAGCACACTAGGGGACATGGGTTAGAAATCTTTTTAAACAGATGAGAACATGGAAGCTTAAGGAAGCTAGGAGAGCCTTTTTGCAGACTTGATAAGCTGATCCTAAAATTCATATAGAAATGCCAAGGACCCAGAATAGCCAAAACAAATCGCAAAAAAGAACCAAGTTGGAAAACTCACACCTGATTTCAAAATTTCTACAAAGCTACAGCAATCAAGAGTATGGTACTGGCATAAGGAAAGGACATATAGATCAACAGCGTAGAATTGTGGTCCAGACATAAATCCTTACATTTATTGTTCACTGACTTTTGGCATGGGTGCTAAGATAATACAACGGGGAGTAAGTCCTTTCGATACATGGTGCTGGGACAACTTGGTCTAAACATACAAAAGAAGATGATAGAGAAGAAGGAGGAGGAGGGAAAGGAGGAGGAGAAGGGAATGGGGAGGAGAAAGAAGAGGAGCTGGATCCCTACTTTACACAATGGACAAAAATTAACTCAAAATGGATCATAAACCTGAATGTTAGAGCTAAAGCTATCAAATTCTTAGAAGGAAACATAAGAGTAGATTTTCCTGACTTTTAGTTAGGCAAAGCCTTCTCAGATACAACGTCAAGGCACAAGGAACAAGAGAAAAACAAATAGATTGGGCTTCATAAAAATTAGCAAAACATTGTGCTTCTAGGGTCATCGTCAAGAAAGTAAAAAGACACCCCGCACAATGGTGGAAAATATCTGCAACTCAGACATCTGATGAGGGACTTGTATGCAGAATATATAAAGATGTCTTACACAACAATAAAAAGATAAACCAATTAAAAAATGGGCAAAGATTTGAACAGACTTTTCTTCTCTGAAATTATACATGTGGCCAAAACCACAAGAAAAGATGCTCAATATTATCAGCAATTAGGAAAATATAACTCAAAACCACAATGCAACGCTACTTCATACCTACTAGGGTGGCAATAATAAAAAAGATGGGCAATAGCAAACATTTGGTAAGAATATGGAGAAATTTGAATTTCCATACATTGCTAGCGAGAAAATACAATGGCACAGCTGCTTTGGAAAACAGTTTGGAAGTACTTTAAAAAGTTAAATGTAGAATTACCATTTGACCCCACAATTCTGTGCCTAGGTATATACCCAAGAGAACTGAAAACATATGTTCACACAAAACCTTGTACATAAATGTTCATAGCGGCATTATTCACAACAGCCAAACAGTGGAAACAACTGAAGTATCTACTGATAGTTGAATGCATAAACAAAATGTAGTATATTCATATAACGGAATATTATTCAGTGATAAAAAAGAATGAAGTACTGACACATGCTACAGCATGGATAAACCTCAGAAACATTATTCTAAATGAAAGAAGCCAGACACAAAGGCCATTATCATTTTATTCCATTTGTATGAATTGTCCTGAAAAGACAAATCTACAGGAATAGAAAGTACGTTAGTGGTTTCCAGGAACTGGAGAGAGAAGGACATGGGGAATAAGTGCTAACGGATACAGGGTTTATTTTTAGGGGTGATAAAAAATGTTCTGGAATTAGAGAGAGGCGTTGATGGCAGAAATTTGCAAATACACTAAAATCACCATAATGTACGCTTTAAAAAGGTACATTTTATGGTGTGTAGTTATACCTCATTAAAGCTGCTATTAAACATAAACAAAAGTTAAGAGGGTTACCAATGTCACACAATCATGGACCTGACAAGTCAAACAGGAATAATGAGACTGGTCTAGTCACTTTCTAAAGTTCATTTATATCCCCACTTTTGTTTTCTTCTGTGGTGACTTCTTTTCATTTTTCCTACCTTGTAGAGTGTTGTCTGTCTTTGTAAGCCCTTTAATACTACTATAGAACAAGGAGGGCTAGAAATAGACATAAAGTTAGCCCAAATTTTTGTTCCCAACTCAATTTAGGACATTTCCTATCACTGTATAATGAATTTTTCCCATCTTAAAAGAGGAGAGGGCATTTCTTTCTCTGCCCCACCAGTTTTTCTCTCAGTGTAAATGAAATGTGAGGGGTAGTTCATCTAAAATTTTATCTTTGCAGGATATATTCCCCCTTCAAGTCTCACCTGATGAGCTAGCCACATTGAAACACACTAAAAACACGTTGAACACTGAGGAAAGATGGAGTGTGTGCAGGTCACTTTAGTAGCTGCTAAGACTACAATTAGAAGAGAAAGAAGGCACATCTAGTTACCTCCCTGGAGCATTCTCAAGATAGTCTGTCATGCTGCAGTTCTGATGTTTCAAGCCCCTCCTCTTAATCACTTATGTTCCAAGAATCACACCAGCTTCCAGACTCAGATGAAAATGCAAAGATGTCCAGTGTTTCATGGACCCTTGGTTCCAGGGACCCCATCCCCAGAAAGCCTGGCTGTCTGTTAAGTAGGATTCAGGATCAGTCACCCAGTGACTGATCTTTCTAGTCAGCAGCCCTGCTGCTGGGCCATGGGAACAGGAAAGGGTGTCCAACAGGTGGTCGTGACCATTGGATGCGAGTGCACCTAGAGTGAGGGATGTGTAGCTTCCTGGTGGTGGAGGTAAACTCCTGAGCCAAAGCTCATGGTGACACTGGAAAATACCAGCCAAGAAGAAAGGGGCCGTGAAGAGTTTTCCAAAGGTACCTTCCAATTACAAGGACACAACTCCTCTGACGGTTCTCCGGGTCAATTAATTTTAGTGTGACTCCTGCTGATGTTGGCTGTGATGCCAAAACCTGCTGTACCACAGTCGCCTCTGAAAAGTCTGATCTGGGATGAAGAGTCCTTGAATCAGAGGTGGAAGGGGCCTTTGCTTAGAGGATGCTGCAAATGTTGTGAATGCTGTGGCTTGTGGCAACGGGTCTGTTCGTGTCACGGCTGCATTATTCCTGGCATGTTCAGCCAATTTTTAATGCCTTCGGTGTCAGAGACCTGTGACTTGTCAGGAAACTCTGTTAGGATCCAGGATTGAAATCTGGGTCCTGGTAATTAATTAATTAAAATTACATCCATATAAGTTACTGAGTGTCCAAGTTGGGTTAGCCATAGTGCTAGGACATAGTGGTAACATGTACATATTTCTTATCCTTCTCAATTCTATAGGAGCCACAGTTCAGGCTTCTGTAACCCTCTAGAACAAGCCAACTTCATCTACTAAAAGATTTCTAGCAATCACTGATATGCTCCTATATCTCACCTGCCTGGAACAAACAGCTCCAATCCTAGTCATCCTTTCTACCTGAACACGCTTCTTGGACTACTGTCATCTTGGTCTGTTCTTCTCTGTTCCAGTTCTGGTTTTTTAATGTTGCCCTTAAAATGTGGTATCCAGACACTTGCTCTTGCTGAACTGGACCAGTATACCATCCTAAAACTACTGCCCCTCTTACTGTGCACCTTCATACTTTTGTTCATGGGGCCTCCGTTTTCTATTGATCCTTTTCATCTTGAAGTTACCTAAAACTTTGTCTCCGAGATTGCCAGCTCTTCATGAAAAACTTCTTTCTTTCTTGAGCATGCTGCTAGATTATATTTCCCAGACTCTTTTTAGTTATCTGTGGCCACCGGAGTGAATCTAGACGGTGACATGTGAACAGAAGAGACGTGTGCCCTTTTTCAACCAAGTCCCAAGTCTTGGGAGGAATGGATGTACTCTGCCATACCCCCAGTTACCTGTTTTGCCAACTCGATGCAAGGAGATAAAGCCCTAGCAGATGGCAGAGTCATGAGATGGAAGGAGCCTGGGTTCCTGAATCACTACATAGAGTATTGTCACTGGCCAGAAACATCCGACCCTGAACTATCACACATTTGTTAAGTCAGTCTAGCCTACCATAACCAATGTTAAGGACCAGGTCTTTTTAAGATCAGCTGTTATAAAGTCAACCTGTGCTTGTGCAATGAGCTAGTTTCAATATAATCACAGGATTTTGCCTTGCTAAATCTGTGAAAATGGGTTTAAATTTTTGGAGGTTTCATTTTGTCTTTTTCTGGCAATACCAACCTCATTTATAATCAATTTGGCATCTTTGACCATGAGAAAAACACTAGAAGGAGGGCATTTAAATCAACAGCAGTATACCTGTACGAGTAAGGGAATTCAAGGCAAAATGAACAGAAGTTACACATGCCCAGAAAACAAAAAAGGAATATGCACCGACTCCCAGGCGCAGGTATCTTTGCATCTATGTTGCATTTTATCTGTATGTGTTGTCACAAACCTAGGAATGTCAGGCACAAACAAAATAGGTAACCACAGAGGGGTCATTCATTTCACCCTTATCTTTGGAAAAGAGTTAGTGTCATTGATTTTGTAGCATGGATCCACACTAAACCTAATCTCTAAAGTAATTCCATTTCCTATTTGTAAAATTCAATTCTGTTTAATTCATTCATTTATTCATCCATCCACCCATTCATTAGCAAACATATATGAATAGCCTGCTGTAGACTCAGTACTATAGCAGGTTTTATGTAAGATAGTAAGAATTAGAAGATATGACTCCTGGCCCAAAAGACCTTTAATTTAATGTGGAGATAAGCTGTATATAAGAAAAAAATAAATGAAATGTCAAGCCTTAAATAACAAGGTCAGATTATCAAATGAACAGTACAGACATTAAGTGTCAAAGAGTTCCCAGGAAGGAGATTGATAAATCAATTCAATTTAACTAGTATAAGTATTTATTGAGCACCTACTATGTGACATTAGATAATTTATTCCAGATAATTATTTTGTGATTTTAATTTCAACTAACATCTATTTTGCGCCTAGTCTGTGCTATGCACTGGGGATGAAGACGCCTGCAAGAAGCTTACTGCAGAGACAGACTGAGTGACAAGTATTATAATGATAATGACAGTGGTATTTGTCTAGCTCAAAAGCCCTGACTGTTTTATCAAGTCTTTGAGGGCAAGGACTGTTTCTTACATTTCTTCATTCCTTTCTCCTCTCATCATCTGAGTCATCCCCATTAAGTCCCTTTGGACTCCCTAGATTGGTTTATTATAAGCTTTTTTACAGTGTGGCTGGGCATTGTTCACAAAGAGAGCCTTTTTACTCAGTTGGTTGGTAAGTGAAGGGGATCTGTGTTGTCAATAACATCAGGTAGTGATCTATTTCTGTACCTTTTTCCTGACATTTCAGGGCAACCAAGGGAAGAGAAAATGCTCTAGACCCCGTGTGTAGGACAGCAGGTGTGTACATGCCAGACAGGCACGGCCCAGAGTAGGAGGGAAAGAGAACCCTCATTTCCCCATTTTTCACGTGGGAAAGAATGGATACAGGTGGGTGTATTTAGTGTGAGTAAATGCTTAACTGGTGTGAAATCAGCGTTTATTTTGAGTGCGATAATGGTGACGTGGTTATGCATGGAAATGCTCTTGGCATTAAGAAATACTCAGGGAAGTAGGTAGTAATCAATAGTCATGCTGCCTTGCAAGCTGCTCTTCAAATGGATCAGAAAATGTGATAAATTTGGCAAATGTCAGTAATATTTGAATATAAATAGAGGTTATATGGATGTTTATTATATTGTTCTCTTAATTTTTCTGTATTTTTGAACATTTTCATAGTAAAAAGTTGGTTAGAAAATGCCCATCTACAGTGAGGCAACTGGAAGGACTGGTTGCATGCTCACTACTCACCCCTGCCTGCACTTTTTCTTTTGCTAGTTGACATCTGAAATTCTACCATCAAGAGCCTCAATCTGTTTTAGTAAAGGGGTTGTATTCGTATTAAAATGTACATACATCAAACAGTATTAGCAATTAGAGTCTATTATGCACAAGTAAATACATAAGAATTGATAGGAGGGAAAAGCGTGGGAAGACAATATAAACTGTAACAGAGAGAGAGAAAGGAAGGTATACATGGTGGGTAGGAGCAGAGCTCTAGATCAGTGCTTTTCAACAGAACTTTCTGCAATTATGAAAATATTGCGCATCTGCACTATCCAATATGGCAGCCACTGGCCACATCTAACTATTGGGTACTTGCAATGTGGTTAGTATGGTGAAAGAACTGAATTTTCAATTTTATTTAATTTTAATTAATTCAATCTTATAATAGCCACATGTGGCTAGTGGTGACCACGCTGAACCAGGCAGCTCTAGAGAGACATGAGCCTAGACAGGGGGAATCACTATCTCCTATAAGTGAGTTGGTAACTGGGGAATTCATACTTTCTAAGGTAAGTGAAAAGGATATGTTAAAATGCATTCTTGGTGGGGAAGGACTGCAAGAGGGAAAGTGGTAGTTCTTAATGGTTTAAGAACATCAATGGTCAAATATTATTAGAAATACTTGTCCCTGGGTAATATTTATAATTGGTCAAGTTACAATTATTGCATGATGGATCTGCTCACTATCATTTTTTTCCATATAGTTCGTAAATGCAGCATATACACTGAGTGTATAATGTTTGGCTATCATGACAGGAAAGGTGGAGTCTAGGGGGTGGGATACATCAAACACCAGGCCCATCGAGTGGGTTAAATGCTATAGGCAGCGGGTTATGTCATTCATTCCTTCATCTCCCGTACCTCCTATCCCACCCAAACCTTCCGCCAAGAGGAAGAGGATGCCTCCCACATGGCCACAGGCTAAATGAAGTGCTGCCCCTTGGTGGCCTGAAGTCACTCACATGCAGGCAAAGATGATTCTAAGAACACAAAGATAGAAAGCAAAGAACAAAGTTAAGAAGAAACAGGAAAAGACTGAATTCATTAGACAGGTCTGCTTGGCTTCAAAAGCTACAGTCTCAAAAGTCTGATGACTTTATTTTTCTTTCAACTTTTCAGTGTCATTGGCCCTGCCTGAAAAAATGACAAGAAAGTCCAATCTCATCCCAGAACAGAGAAGAACACAGAATAGACAGCACTATACATCGCTGCAAAGCCAGACATTAGTCCTCATGCTGGGCGGAGTAAGGAAGGAAGGAGAGAATCTACCAAAGTGAGAGGCTGTTAATTCCCCAAAGAAACAGAACAAAACTAAATTAGCATTATTAGCTCAAGTGAGGAAGCTGAATCTTCTCAGGGTGTCGAACAGTTTTTGTTCTGCTTTATATATTAAAGCCTCATGTGCAGTTTATTGTTTTTGTGGAGTTAAGTGGATTCACATGTTAAATTTAAAAAGTGGGGGCAGATGAGGGGATTTTGTTTGTTTCTAGTATTATTTGGCAGAATATAAAAGGCCCTGGACTCGGAATTGGAAGGCCTGGGCTCAAATCCACACCCTTCCTGGTACCAGCCAAGTGCCCTTGGACAATCATTTAAATACCCACCCCAACTCCTTCACTGATGGTTGTGGCATCCTTTCTCAAGCAGAATTGAGGATTAAATCTTAACACCCTTAGCCAGTGGTTTTCCAACATGAGTGTGCTCCTGTCACCTTGAGAGTTGGTTAAAGCAGAGCACTGGGGCTAGTCCCTAGAGTAACCCTGGAGTGGAGCCTGGGAATCTGCATTTCTAACAAGTTCCCAGGTGATGATGATGGTCGGGGAACCACACTCTGAAAACTAATGCTCTACGGCATTCATCATGTGTAATGAATGACTTTTTCTCCTCTGCATCTAGAATGGTACTAGCTACATATCATCCTCAGGAGAACGGAGAAAAACAGTCACTCAAATCATTTTCTGTAAGACTATGCTCTTATGGAACCCAGGAAGGTCCTGAAGATCAATGGAGAGGAAAAGTTTGAGGTATGTTCACAGCCATAGAGCAGCATAAAGACATATGCCTTTGTAATTATCAACAATTGATGGCGTTTTCTTCAGTGTGTTCTTTGCTTTACAGTTTGACATTCTTGAATTTCTTTGCTTTAGGAGCAGTGGTTTTTGAACTTGAGCCATGCATCGGAATCACCTGCAGGACATGATAAACACAAATTGCTGGGCCCCCACCCCAGAGTCTCTGATACAGCAGGTCTGGGCAAAGACCTGAGAACCTGTATTTCTAACAGGTACTGATGATGCTATTGCCCTGAGAACACACTTTGAAACCACTGGTCTATTTGCCTCCGGTTTCTTTGTTTTCAGCTTTGCTAGCCTCTAGTCCAGGAGTTAGCAAACTGCAGTCATCTGTTTTTATAAATAAAGTGTTATTACAATACAGCTGCACTCATTCATGTATGTATTGCTGATGGCTGCTTTCAAACTACAATAGCAGAACAACAGAGACCGTGTGGCCTGCAAAGCCTAAAAATTTACTATGTGGCCCTTTATAGAGAGAGTTGGCCAACCTCATCTCTAGTCTTCTTTATTCCCCTTAAACATAACATGCATTAAGCATCTTCTATTTTTTTTAAAGCATTTAATACATATTTTTGTATTTTACCATCACAATCATATAAATGGATTCTGGGTCCTTCTATCTCAGAGGGAAGAGTAATTTTCCTAAGGGCACATAGACCTGAGTCAGGACCAAGCTACATAGTTTGTGGAGACCAATGCAAAATGAAATTGTGAGTCCTCTTATTCAAACATTAAGAATTTCAGATGGCGAGAACAGAACACTAAACCAAGCATGAGGTCTTACAAATGTAGGCCCCTCATGGCTGCATGGGTGGAATGTCCACGAAGCTGGCCCTGACTTGAGAGGAGAGTCCAGTCCTGATCTGCCCGACTCCAACGTTTGGCGCTCTCTCCTCCACAGCTGACCACACACTACGGCCAACACGTATTTTCATGGGGAACCACTGGAGTTTTCTTTTGGAGATGGAATCTCCTTTCTTGACAAACCACTGCAACTCTATTTCTAACTTCCCTATACCATGATTCCCCTCAAGCCCTAATTATTACATCCTTGGGGAAAGAATATCTCTCCGTATTTCCATAAAATATGGTATCTGGAAGCCATTCAAAAAATGTGACTATTTATTTCTATAAAATGCTCTCTTTGTCCTAAAGAGGATTTAGAATAGCTTTTCAATAAATCACTGCCTGATTTGTGGGTATCAATAAAGGCAAAAGTATAGAAGGAGATGGCAGCGATTATTATTATAACTCTACAAAAGAGAAAAAAGAGCAATAAAGACATTATTATACCTTATTTTGCTGTCACTCGAAAATTCATGGGAGGACCCCAGACTAGAACCCAGAGTGTCTGGGTAGGAAACCTAGGGCTGTTTTCCAACCTTGCAGCAGAGAGTACTTCCGCTTGGCCCTCAGTATTGAGGTGTAAGTGACAATAGTTCAAAAACACGTGCAGAGCAAAGCCAGGAATCGCTTTAAAGAATGCAACATCCCATGTTATTTGATCACTATATTCTCTGAGCATTTAATCCTCTCAAATATTTTGCAATCACTTCTTTTAATTACAGAGAAAACACATTGGAGTGATGTGGGTGCTCGGGAGCATCCCCTCCTGTTTCCTCCTTTCTGTTTAATCAAGAATTTGAATCACCTTTCAGCTTCCTAATCCTATAATCCTAAAAGGAATTTACTCTGCTCCAAACTCTGCTTGGCAAGGCTCTGTATGGTAGAACCTGGAGCCCTTTCACAAAGACTGTGAGAGGGGAGAAAACATCCTCGAGGCAGGCTTCCTGGCTTCCTTCCAAAAACTCAGGAAATTGGGGCCCTGGAGAGAATCCTCTTCTAGCTATTAATAATATTCTGGAGATACGGACCTGGAAGCCCTGCATCAGATTTACCTGCATGGCTTATTAAAATTCTAACTTTCTCAGTGGGTCCCATTCTAGCCATACTGTACAAAGTACAAGTTGGAGACAGGAAATTTGTCTACCTCCCTACTTACCTACTTACTTATCTATCTGTATTTAAATTATGCCAAGTGATTCTCATATGTACCAGAAATGGAGAACCAAGTGGCTAGCCATACACATCCTCACTGCACAGTCACCATATGACTATATTACTTATGGGAAATTCACCAGTGGTTGGTATCATAACTAAGTGTTAAGACTGTGAGTTATAAACATACAGGATCAAGTAGTGGTATGGTCAAAAAGGCCCTTGATCAATGTGGGTCATTGCTGTGGGATCCAGAAGGAATGTGGAGGAATAACAAAATGGGCATCTCTATGCTTGTAGTTACGCTGGGTTACAGGCAACGTGCCCGAGTGGGCAGCTCATCTGAGTTTAGAGTCAGGCTGTTTGGTCCTCAGAAGTCTGGGCACCATCACTACAGTGACTAAACCCACAACTTGTCTATAACAGCCTGTACTTCCAGTATTCTGATGTACCATCTCCATATAACACTCTCATATACTGGAAATCTCAACACTTTAGTATCTAAATTATACCAACTCAACACCTCAAGAAGTGCACTAAAATCCTTCCACACATGCTACAGATCTGTACGTATGGTTGGAGAATGTGGTCACCGTAACTAAAAGAAATCCGATTTTTCTCACCCATTGGGACTAGAGAGGTCTCCCTTTTTCTAGAAAGATGGCCTTGCTTTGCCCCCGCACAGCTGCTCTTGTTCATACGCTGCTAGCTACACGTCTGCTCGCTCTTTCCTACTTACCTATTTTCTGAGAGCAGAAACAGTGTTTCCTAGTTTTCTCCCTCTCACAGATGCACCTGCAGTGTTTCTCACACAACTCAATTAATGCTATAAACTGGTAAGAGATGATGGCCCCTGCTTGATTCGAGGAACTCATCAGCAAAATGAGCCAATGTGTCCCACACCACATGCTGGGAGGAATACGAATTTGTAACACACCTTCTCATCAGCCCCGGGTCGCTAAATAGGGCAGACTTTTTTTTCTCAAAGCCTCCATATGTTCAAGTCACATAAATCAACAGAAGCACCATATTGTCTTCACAAAAGCTTTAGAGCCTCACCCTTTTGAATATACAGAAGGCCCAGATTGTTTTTTCTCAAACACGGGGATGCCCTGAAGCTTCAGCTGTCAGTATAGGATCCGGAAGGAGCCCACGGTGAGTGACATGGCCACAGACTGGGGGCCATACCTCAACAATTTGGGTTTTCAATAGCACCCCCAAAGGACCATGGAGTACTTAAAAGCAGAGAAATGCAACAACTCTGGAGCTCAAACACAATCTTAACCTCTGAAATGCTTTTATGGAAATAAGGCAGAAAATCAAAAGTAGGAGTGCACAGCTGCCCAACCAGAAGCAAAGCGAAGTCCCAACAGGAATGAGGCAACGCGCTCTGGGCGACAGCTGGGTAAACATTTCTGATAAAGCCTCACAGTTTTGATAGAACCGTGTGAGTGTGATGGTACAGTTGGGTGGATTGATAGCTGCTTAAATATCTGTAACCAAAGAGTATAAGGAAGAAGGACATTGATAAACTGCAGCACATGAAGAGAAACACAAATAAGGATGGTGATAGAAACAACTGGAGGAAAGATGAGGATATTCAGCCTGAAGAATCAGAATTTGGATGTAAGGGGGGGGCGCTCAGGGATAATGATTCTTTTTAAATACATCAAGGGCCAAAGCACAGAAGAGAGATTAGACCTCCGCCATATGTAGAGGTCCAGTGGGCAGGAATAGGCTAATGGGTGAAAGTAAATGGGGGACAGATTTCAGCAAAATATAAAATGTTTTCTGAAAATCAGAACTGTTCAGACATGGAGAAGCTGCTGGAAATAATAGAAGAGACAGAATGTCTTTTTGTCCCAGCATCCTTTATGAGATGGGAAGTCAGAACACTGGACCTCCAAGATACCTTCCAGCACCAATTCAAAGATAGTGTGAGAGAGACTCATCTCTCCATCCCACTCTCTTCAGCCCACCTGCCAGGAGTAGTCAATGAAGTAAGTGACAATCAGTAATATTGAGAGAATCAGATGTCACAAGAATATAGTACCCAGGAGGTCCTGATGTGACTGTAGGTTTCTCTCCAGCACTCTGACTCAGGGAGTCATGATGCTCCTATCAGGGAGGTCGTGTAGGGAGGGTCGGGTGAGCCGGGAGAAATGGGGAACAGATTTTTACTCTGCTACTATAGTAAGTATTATACCAACCCCCCTTAAAGAAGGTCTTTGGATTTGTCTCTTGATATTTAATAAATAGTTTGTAATGCATACAAAGTGGTTTTTTCTCTTTGGTTGAAATGAATAAAAATAAGAGAAGAGAAGAGAAGTCACTTAGTCCTAAAATTATATGCTACACACAGCATTGTTAGGTTTATAAGCCACCCTAAAATTCTTAGCCACTTGTCCAGTTGGAAGAAAAGATAGTAATTTATGAAGTGATTACATCCCAACACCATCGCCACCTTCCCACTGGGAGGCAGCATGGGGTTATGGAAAGAGCACTTGTCTATGAGTCCAACTTCCTGCTCCAACAACTTGCTGTGGCACCTTGGGCAGCCATTTCACTTCCTCTGTAGAAGGTCATGGCCATTTTGTAACTCAGCCATAGTCACCCAATAGAGAAGACTGCACACCATTTGCATACCCAATTATATTTGAGAACCCACACTCAGAAAGGGAGAATAGATTCAAAATTCATTGTACTCTGTTGGCTTTAAGCTTTCAAAATTTTCAATAACTTGGGTAAAGACTTTTATCCACAGCATTTGATGTGAGCTCATAGTTTTCAGTTATGTTTTCTAGCAGTGAGTTGGACCTAAATGGTCTTCTATTTCAATGGCTGAAATACATTTAGATTTTCTTGGTGGTCCTTTGTTGATTACTGGAGATTTTGGTACTATACTTGCGTCATTCCTATATATAATTTTTAATTGAATAAAATGGGAGAATGCACTTTTCCAAGTGTCTAAAATGATTCTGGAAATAACCATGGACAGTTACTATTTTTCAGTCTATATATCATATTCAGATACATATGCCTGTGGACATCACTGATACAAATAAATTGTATACACCTATAATTAATCAACATAATTTTCTTCTCCTCCTTATGTGATAATTTTTATCTGAGCACCAAAGGGGGCTTTTAAGCCTGAAAATTAAACTTCATGACAATCCAACAAGCACAATATCACTACAATTAAGAATATAGCTACATGGAAGAGTGAAAAAAAAAAAAATGATCCCAGTAAGATCACCAGAAATGCAAGTCAGGCATTCCCTGTTTACTAGGGAGGAAAACTGCAAGTTTCCTCTGGGAGGAATATGTAAAACAAATTTATATTTACAATTGTTTCCTGCACCGCCGGCTAAATTGAAGTCATTTTGCCAAGCTTCACAAAGAAAAAGTGAGTAGCATCTCCTGCATTCTGTGGCTGGTTCCGGTAAATAGCTTGGAGAGAGAGGAAGTGACTTGCTCGAGGTGATGAGTTAGGAATCTATGAGGCTGTTGAATGGAAACTCAATTGAAATTGGAACAGCTTTTCATTTTTCATTTCAGCCCTCAATCATCTCTTTTCACTCTAAGGTTCTTTGCTTAAACTTTCTGCTTAGTTACAAGTTGTGTTCTCACTGGCTGCAGATCAATGGAGATCTAAAACTATTTAAGTGTGTCCCACAATGCCTCTTTAACCTTAGTGTAAAGAAATGGACAAGGTCTGGTATATACAATGTACATGGCAGCAACTCTCAAACTGTTTCGACTATATGAGACAGTAAGAAATACATTTTTCATCATAATTCTGTGCACACATACCAATGTGTATTTGTGTGTGCATTTCACACATGTTAAAATAAGAGTTTTAAAAAACAAAATTTGCACTTACTATGTATGATGCATTTTGATATTTCTCTCTCTTCTTCCCTCCCTCCCTCCCTCCCTCCCTCTCTATTTCTCTCTTCTTTTTCTCCCTTTCTTCCTTTCTTCCTTTCTTTTGTGAGTATTAACCCACTATATTGAATTCATAATCTGCTAAGGGGTTGTGGATCTCAGTTTTTGAACAAAACAAAACAAAATATCTTATAATAAAGCTCTAAAGTAAAAGACTTGTTGCCACTTCAGGAAGGCCACATCAGGGTGAAGAAGGAACATTGCTCTAGCAGCCAGGAGACCAAGGGTCTATCTTGCTGCCCACTAACTGTGCACCCACCCAGAGTGAAGCACTGGGCCAGAGAGCCTGCGTTTGTATCTTGCCTCCCCAAGTTAACAAGTTGTATGAACTTAAGCAAATCACCAAACCTCTCCATGCCTCCGTTTCTACATCTTTCAAGTGGAGCATTCATAGAACCTACCCCAAGGGTGATTATCAGCATTCGTTGAGTTAATATAGGAATACTGCTTAGAACAGTGTTAATGCCTGCCCTTCAATTAGTGGCCAGTAATGTCGTCTAATAGTCTTTTAAATTGACGTGACAGCATCTGTTATAACTACCTAAACCTCTCACTTAGGTTGTTTGCTTATTTTGAAGATGATGAGAAGAAATTGAGTGGGGAGAAATGAGTCAAAGTTGTTCTGGGAAAAGGACTGGTGATGTCATTTGACCACAAGCTCTTTCTGAGCTAGCAATAGTTGCTGAAATAATCATCATAATCCTAGATGGCAGAAGTTGAAGTAGAAAATTCCAGTGGGCACTGCTAATGATCAGACTGCATTGGTCAGGGCACATTTAGTACACTGTGTCAAACTCTGAGAACCTTGCTTAGGGTCATGGCAATAGGAGAAGTCTATTCTAGGGGAAGGTGAACAAAATTGGGAGGGGATAGAGACTATATCCATAAAGGCTTGGCTGAGAAAAAGAGGTGGGAAGATTTAGGGAAGCCCTGATAACTGCTTTCAAATGGTTGAAAAATTACCGTGTGGATGAGGAAGAAAAACTATTGTGTAGGACTTACGACAGAACCAGTAGATAGAAGCTTTTATGAAATAGATTTGAACACTAGATACAGAATAATTTCCAAGCAATAAAAGCTGTCCAGCCACAAAATAAGTTGCCTGACCCAACTGGAAGCTCTCCATCACTGGAAACACTCAAGCAGAGATGAGATGACCAAATAGGTATGCCTAATAGAGTTCTTGAATTGGCAGCAAGATCAAATCTGATAGAACCTCTTTCAGAGCTAAAATTCTACACAATAACCCATGTAAATGGGCTTTAAAAGGCCAAAAGCCACATACATATGCAAAGTGGTGTTATTTCAAAGGTGTCTGCACCTGTCTGCACCACCTGGAGAGTCTGTTTAAGACCTCAAGGTGAGATTTTGCTTCCCACTCTTAATTCCCATACAAGACCAGTCCCAAAGTTCTACCGAGCCTGATTAAGGCAAAACTTGGGCAGCTATATACCTCTCTAGCAACAGAACAGCTAGGCCTTTGTGCAATGGAACTTCTTCTCACCTACAGTGGAGGGCCAGTGGAATTGTAATTTGTGTTTTATATTCTTTCAGCTCTTTAATAGCAAACAAACAATTTTGGAGATAATTTGTGCTCTGTGTAAACTGTTCACTCCCCCTCTCATGCCTAAAGACTGTCAAAATGTTTGAATGTAAAAGGATTATTCAGGATTCATTTTATGAGACATTTGAGCTTAATTTCTGCTGTTTCTTCTCACATGAGAGCACTTTCCCTCCCCTCAGCTTCGAGTCTGGGTTTCTCATCTCGTAGGTGGGTTTGATTAATATGTCTGTCGATCATGTGCAAACTCCTTTGAGGAAATAAAAAGCAATGTTCAAATGTTCAAAAATAATGTCTTTTCTAGTTTCTATCTCAAGATATCTGTGACAAAAATCTCTGTGAAAGACATGTGACTTAAAAAGAAAAAAATGATACAAACACCAAGGTCACCTGGCATTTCTGCAGTAGGACTCTGAATGGGTCAGATACACAGGGAAAGGGACAATGAAAGCCTAAGCAATAGTACAGGAAATCTGAAAAATATTTACAGCCAATTGGGATCATACAGGCCTCAAACACATCATTTTTTTCAAGAATAGGACATTTGCAGCCTGCGTTAACACCACAGTTACAATAACCTTGGCTCACTTTGGTGGAATAGACCCACCTATGATGACTTTAGAAGCTGTGGCTGGAGCAAGGCCCCGTTATATGACTTTCACTCAGGCCAAGGTTGGGTTATAATGAGGTCCAGCCTGTCCCACCCCTGTCCAGGGCTCAGAGGTATCTGGATGGGGAGAAGCATGACAAATAGGGAAAAGAGAATTAAGAGGACAAAGGACAATAATGTACACAACAGGAACTAGTACAATTAAAATGAGATGTGGGCTTACTTGTTGAATGGCTTCCTCCAATCCCACTATTAATGTCTGTCTATCTCTGTTCCTGGAATAAACCAGGAGACCAGGGATCATACTGGAAGATGAAAAAATCTACCGTGATGCCTGGCCCAGAATAGACATTTAACACTTATTTGTTATAAGTTCTCTTCAGCTCACTCTCCCTCCACCATCCAAATCCTAAGTCCATCCTCAAGATGCAACTCATTCTCCTCTGCCTCTGCACACCACGTGGCCTGACAGGCTTTTGGGTATTCCCCAGAGTATAAGATTGTGTTGACATCTGTAAAGAAAATACATCGGAATTGAATGTTTCTACCCAAGAAATAAATCCAAGGAAAGAAAACAAATAAATCAGGACTCCATTCAACTGAAGGTCTAATTCTCAAACCAATTTCCTTGACTATACTAAAATCTAAGCAATGCAATGTCTTAAAAACCATAGGCACTTAATATTTGCTGCTTGAATATGTGTGATAAAACATAGCTCAACCATAGATGATCAAATATATGTGAATTGAGAGTGCTTTTGTTTCATTTTGTGTTGATACACCCTCTGCTTCATGTCAAGTGTTTTAGTGTTTTGTGTTTGCCAAGAACCCTAAGCTTGGAATCAAAAGACCCATGTAAATTCCAAGCCAGTGTGGTCACTTATGAACACTTGAGCTTGGGCAAATCATTTAATCTCTCGATCCACAGTTCCTTAGAGTTTAAACTTGGATGACAGTCATTTCCCTGACTAGGTCACAGGTTTGATATAAAAACACAATGCAACACTCATCAGGAAATTGCTTTTTAAGCAACAAAGCACATTGAAGTGTAAGATTAGGTGGCTAAGTTATAGTCCATGGGTCATCCTCTCACCTTTCTTCTGTCAGCTGCAGGAGGTCTACTTTGGGAGATCCCCTAAATTAAAGAATTAGAGAAAAATAGGCATATTTGTTCTAACAACTTTTGATGATATATCATGTCCACAGGATGTATACAAACATCTCTGAATGCTCCATCTTTGTACTCTAAGAAGATTCCTGTGGAAGAGGATTCCTTACCTGCTAAAGTTCCCTCAACAGGTGGAGAGAAATAGGACAATCTCTTAGAGGAAGAACTCAGGATGCAGAAGAATTTAGTATCATATAGAACTAATAGCCCCTTTATATTTAATATTTTGAAAAGGTATTCTCCTCCTGATTTTTACATAAAGATTTACCACTACTGGAGTAAGAACACATAAAAAAAAATCCTTACGGGTGGAGGGGGAGTCTGGAGAGATGTTGGTCTAAAGGTTCAAGGCTTCATTTAGAAGGAATAAGTTTAGGAAATCTAATGTACAACATGGTGTCTATAGTTAATAACAAGGTATTGTATACTTGAAAATTGAGAATAGATTGTAAATATTCTCATCACACACAGAAAAAATAAGTATGTGGGGTAATGGATATGTTAGTTAGTTTGATTTAGCCTTTCTACAATGTATACATATATCAAAATATCTTGTTGTAGACCATAAATATGCACATTATTTGTCTATTAAAGGAAGAAACAAAGAAAGAAAAATGCTACCTGAATTTTTATAAAAATGCAAATCCTCCATTAAGTGTTGGGAACAATTATACTACTATCCAATAAAAATGGGAAAAGTTTTCAGGGAAATAGGGATTCCAGAAGAGTTTCTATTGGTCAGTTATTTGTAAAAGCTGTACACGGGGGCTTCTCCCCATAGATGGCAATTAATTATCAACATCTAAATGTATCTGTGTGTGTACAGACATATAACTGGGTTAATTATATATCAATAGGCCTCATCTCAACAGTTTAATTCAACAATCTGCTAAGACTGCTGCAGCAGAATGCAACAAATGTGGACGACAAATAAGGTATCAGCTCTTTTAGGTGCAGAGTGAGTGCAACCGATGCCTTGGAGACATCATCGCCACCCCCTTAACAATGCTCTGAGGTCCCAAGAGCAGAGGGGACTTGTGCAGCCAGAGGTGGTATATCTTATGACTCCAGTATACGCTGCTCACATGACTAGGGCCAAACTGAACTCCTCAAGGAATCGAAAAATGATCTAAGTTAACTGATCCAAGTCTTCTGGTTGTTTTTTGTTCATAGGACAGGCTTGATTAGAGATGATAAATAAGGCCTTGATGGTAGCTCTCAAACTTTTAGAGAAAGAGTGGACATCTTTGCACAAAGGTAACTAATTTCCTCTTTTGATTCTTCTCCTAGTTTGGCAAGAAAAATGGAATGTTTTTAAAGCCATGAAGGCCTATTGTTGTCCCTGGAGATTAATGAAGGAATCAGAGAAATTCTAAAAGCATCAGCAAAATTATTTATCTGTTTTGAAATGCTGAAGGGAGAAAAGGTAGGATGAGTGTGCCGTTATAATAACAGGGGGAAAAAACATGTTTGTTGGGGAAGATATTCAACTTTCAAGTCAATTAGTGCCAAGAGGAAAATGAAACACATTTGCTGTTATTCTTTCAGAATAAAGAAGCATGGGAGAGAAGCTTCCACTTGCTGGTGAGTGGTCAGGTACGTTATTACTAGACACTATGTCTTACACATTTCAAACAAAAATCAAGACATCTCGCTAGTCCTCAAGGAGATCTTAAAACTGAAGCAGTCAGTTGACTTGACTCCAAGGAAGGCTGGGTTGTCAATTTTTTCCAGACTGTCTTTCTTTGTACCTTTTTCTTGGACCTCTAATTTACTACCAATCAGTTTCTATACTCGAATCCCCTGGCACTTCAGAGGCATCAACATTATTAATCTTCAGTGGCCGTGTCAATGACAGTCACTGCTCATATAAGTCCACACAAAGGATAAACATAATAGTGGGGTATTAGGCCTTAGTAGACAAGGTAAGTCTGGGGAAATGAACAGGGTGATTGTCACAGTTTTAATAAAAGCACAAAGCTCTCTTATCTGCTATATAACTTTTTACTTTGCACCAAATGGGAAGCCCATTCCGTCTGGTACCAATTCAATTCATAAGGCTGAGGAAAGATAAATCTTTAGCTAAAGAATAGAGCAAACAATATCAGCTTCGAAACACTACTTCTTGGGATCTCAGGAAAAAAAAAAAAAGGTTCTCCAAACACTGACCAGAACAAAACTCCTAAGTGTGCTCTAAAAGTGGCCTGGATGTGACATTTGACCAGCTGCTAAGAATGCACGTTCAGACATGCAGAGCTAACTGACTCACAGGGGACAAAGCTTTTGGTTTGAGGTTTCCTAGCCCCGTTTCTCACCAAGTGAAATGCATGGTTTTAGGCTCAATTTATACAATTTGACTCACTGGGAACCTGGTGTAGAAACTGATCATCCTCCTTGCAGACAGTAGGACCAGCACCCTGCAATACCCCACCTAGCAGGGGATCTTGGGATGACTTTTGTCTGGGGTGGATACTGGCTGCCCTCCAATGTGTAAGTTCCGTATTTAAGCCTAGAAAATGATTCTCTTTCTTTGTTGTTCCAGATGTTCTCTAGTGTGGCTTTATTGTCTGGCATCCCAGTACCCCATCCTCCTCCCACTGAGCCCTTGTGTTTTGGAACCTGGGTTCCCCGGTATTTGCAATTGGATATTTCCTGCTGCCACTCCTCTATGTGATCCTTGTTTGATCACCTCTGCTTAGGCCTTTGATCTCCTCCTGTTCTTCCTCTGCTTGGGTAAGCCGCGGGCATCCTGGGCACGGCTGGCCACTTGCTCACTGTACTTTCTGCCTGTGCCTCTCCTGTTGCCAGTGGTCTGAGAATTTTGCCTACTCTGAGTGTTCAGCCTAGAATAGCTGATCCCAGCTAGCCCTTGCTCCTGTATTCTTATCCTGAAGATCTGCCGTGGCCCGTAGCTTCAGCCTTTGCACACTCCAGCCTGTTTTTCTACCACTCAGGCCTTAGCTGAGAACAGGGAAAAGCCCTCTCTGCTGTCATCCCATTATGAGAGCTGCTCTCTCCGCCCCAAGGCTAGGAGTCTCTAGTCCCATCAAGAGGGGAATTCCCAGGTAATCTTGTTCAACCTCAGAGTAGCCAGAGAGAGCTGCAAACACCTGGGTGGCTGAACAACATGCCAACCAGGAGACTGGGGACTTCCCCAGCTGAAAACAGCGGCCCCGTAGATGAAGGAGGTGTCATTTCTGGGTGTGAATGAATCACAACCTCCAAAGGAATAGTGCTCAGCTCTCTCCAGTCAGCAAACCCTTTCCTAAAGGCTCACGAGGAGCCAGACACTGCAATGAGGAATGGAAGTTAAAAAAAAAAAAACAACAAAAAAAAACCCTTTAATTGGTCGCTTACCTTGCAGCAGACACTTTACATTGATCATCTCCAGTCCTTCCAATAACACTCAAAGGGAGCTAATGTCCCCACTTAACAAATGAGAAAACAGAAGTTCAGACGCACATCACAAGTGCACACCGGTCACAAGGCTTACTACCTTTCTCGATCCTCCTAAACTCTTATTCTTAATTTTATACTCTGACACATGGTGGTGATTGCTTTTAAATTTTTCCATATATGAGATGTTTGTCCCTCTGAAACCTTTTGACTATATGTTGGATCCAAATGATCCAACAAAGTAGATTTGTAGCGTAGTTTGCTGCACACCACTGGGGAGTTCCCTACGAACTTATGAAAATGGATTGCTTCTATTAAGAATACAAGACTCAAACGAGGAGGTTGCAAAGGAATTGCATAATTGAGGCGACTCTTATAGGGCGAGCCACTTTGTTTTTCTTGTGAAATGGGCACATGTGAAGCTTCAGAACATAGCCTAGAAGCACGTTTTTCCCTGCCTGCACGTGGTCCAGGGCTCATGCCCACAAAACCTCCTCAGCCAAAACCTCTCATTCATCTGCACTCAGCTTGTTGGAGACCTTGATATCAGCTGTGGAATGTTTACTTTCTGAGGTCTAAGGTTACAGCCACTTGGCAGTTTTTACCTCCTCGGTTCCCCCAGATACATGGAAGGCAATGCCGCATGGAGGAGCTTTTTAATCCTATCAGGGTCACAGTCCAGGGGATCCATTTCAATACCAAAAAGCAGCAACAGGAACATATCAAAATAAAAAAATCCTTAGTGATGGTGGTATAGTATATGGCTCCCAGGATGTTCTGAAAGATATTACCTCTACAACATGTTAGCAGGTGTGCTGTGAAAAAAGGGTTCTATGGCCCAACAAGTTCCTTTCTTGGGATTTATGTGCTCGTTTACTTGTTAAGAGCTGTGAGAATATTGATAATATTCAATAATGACTTTTCTTTAACTCAGCCTTTGCCAAACCTATTTGATCACAGATTCTTTCAAGAAACATTCATACAATTCCAAGGAATGTGGTTTGGAAAATGCTGGTTAAGGCCATTTTACATTTTACAGCTAAGGACGCTGAGACCCAAGGTTGCAAAGGGAACTTCCTAGAGTCAGCCACATAATGGCAGTTTTAGGTCTGGAAGCCGTTTCAATATCATGAGAGTCTATGATGGTGAGCTTTGTCTGGCTTTAGTTCAAAGTGACAAAGTCCCACTTACATGTGTGTTTCGACATTAATTAAAATCCAGAGGCTATCCTGCAAAAGTGTTAGTAGTGGTCATTCCTGAGTAGGATTCTAGGTGATTTTTAATTGTTCAATTTTAATTTTCCAAATTTTCTACAATAAACATGTTATTATCATAGCAATCAGAAATATATGGTGATAGAGGTGTATTTCATGTTTGTAGTAATATACCAAGGCTCTAGACTCACGACATACTGAAAGACCCAGTTATTCATGCCAATTGTTTTTAGAAAAACCTCTTCAAGATGCCAGCAGAATCCAGTGGAGTGGGCTGGAAGAAGTTTTATTCAAACAAGTGTATCTCCATTGATACATTTTCCATGTGTCATCTTTTGGCAAACGGCAGACGCTATTTCTCTGATGGCATGCTTGTGAATTACTCAGAGTTGCTGGGGACTCCAGTTCCATATTTCTAATGACCTTCTTCTGGTTGCTGAATCCAAAGTGAGTTTAAAACAGTTTTGGGCCAAGACCTGGGAATGGGGACCACAATCCTTGGGCTCTCAATGCTGCCTTTGGAAGGACCTGCTGGGGCCGACTTTTTCTACTTGTACAAAGGGCGTTGACTTGGAAAGGGTGGTAGAGAAAGAGGAGACACAAGGGATACAAAGACTTGGAGAAATGCCAAGCTGGGGAGGTCTTAAAATTACGTTTATTAAGAAAGTACTCTGTTCCAGGCAAAGTGCTAGGTCCCTTACACACGTACTTAATTAATCTCTCTTTGGAGAGCTGACCAGTGTTGAAGCTGGGATTCGGCCTCAGGTGCCACTGACCCTGACCCTCCACTGCATTCTCTTCAGATGCCACTTAAAAGCACCCAGAGATTGGGTGCTAACTAGGCACATGGGAGTGAGCTCATTCTGTTGCTGGGAAATTCTTCCTAAATAAACTAAAAATCTGCCTCTTTCAACCAACTCCCACTGGTTCTAGTTTTTTCTTTGGGGAGCAATTAGTTTAGCAAAAATTCCCAATCTCTTGTATAGATAAAAGAGATCACCGGTACATAACACTGGCTGCTCCTGTCTCATGCCTGAATGAAAGAGGAATGGAGTCTTAGAGGGCAAATTCAACCCAGTTCTGACATTTCACCACCTAACAGCAGAGGATTTTTAGAAAAATCCCTTCGTTTGCCTCACCGTCTACTTTTTCTTCTGTAAAATGGAGTTCATTATCCTTGCTTATTTCACATTTCTGGTACTCACCGAGTATAAGAGAGCAGTTAAAACTGCTACACAAATGTAAGCTGTTTCTATTGTTTCATATCTTGTATGTAGGTTTAGTGCATCACTCTAATTGTTCCATGCATGCCAGGAATGAAACACCTTTTTAAAAAGTCTCCCTGGCCCTTACTTTTGCTAAAGGGTCCTGTACCTAGTAGAGATGAATTAATACGGTGACACACAATCTGCTTAGCTAATCTAGACTCATACATATTTAAGAAAAGTGAAATTATTAAGATTTCCACAAGGGCTAAGTTTCTCAAAACTGCCTGTTTATAGCATATATTTATTTCAGAGATGTTATAGAGGAAGATGCGGAAAGAGTATTAGCTGCAAGAGGAGAATTTATATTCAAGGCTGAGCTACGTCAGTGCCTGTAAGACTGCTCTGGTCCCAAGAGCGCAGACACAGGATTGCACCCCACCGCAATCACTTTTGATGAATTGCATCTCAGAACATCCTTCTCATGGTGGAGGCTATTTCACCAAATCAGAGCTTTCCTCTGAGTTCACATGGGAACAAATGAATCTCCCTACAGACTAGGGGATCGCTGAGTGTTTTCCAATTCCTGCTGATGAGAAGACTGGATATAGCAGCTCCCTCTCTGTCACTGGTCGTGGAGGTACTGATGCTGAGTCCACGTGGCGTGATTTGATGGCCCCACCTCCATTTAATGCTTCATATGTTATCTCGTGATTTCTGAGGCCCTTTCCTGTCCCTGGGGTGTGCAGGAGACAAGCTCTGCCTCTTATCTGAGAGGCAGGAACCTTATCTGAACAGTGGCCGGCTGCAGAAAGGCTGGTGTCAAACCAAATGCAGTGGTGGAAGTACCTCTTTTTATGGGAAACACACACACGTGCACACAGACAGGCACATCTGGAATCAATGATCTGCAAGGCTGCTGAAGCCTATAGCATGAGCCCTGCCATGCTAATCTGATATTCTGTGACCTAGTCGCCTGTTTCTGCCTGATCCTGTGTCCGCCTTGCTATCTAAAACAGGACCTGCCCTTATCCCAGTCTTGTGGGCAGGGAGCCCTCAGCAGCAGCTGGGGGAGGGAGGGCTTGGGGAGTCCACGAGCCACTTACTCAGAGGCACTGGCAGCTGCCTCTGAATTCAGGAGAATCCTTTCTTCCGCAGGCAAAGTGGCCTTTTTCATAGGCGTGAAGGAGGAAGAGGCAGGTTAAAAAAATAAAAAGAAGACCCAAACGTTGCCTGTCACAAAGCAGAGGGAAGAGAATAGCTTCCCCTTCTCCTCCAGGCTCTGGCCTCAGATGACAGCTGAGCACAAGTGGAATCCAATCAGCCCTTAGCGCTTCAGTCTGCGGCTCCGGCAGCCGCAGAGCGCTCTGTAAATGCCCATGATTAGCGCCTTCCTTGATTGGGATCGTAAATGGAGAATCACAGCTCACTCCTCAAAGTAGCAGCAGCCACACACCCATTCATTTCTAAGGAGCCAAATGTAAACAGAAAATGAACGTTCCTGTACACTCTCCAAATTTTATTTCCCCTGCTAAAATATTGGGGAGGGGGTGGATATTCTTCCTCTCTTACGATCTCTTCCCATAGTGGAAATGATCTGTGTGTTTGACATTCCACCAAATAATTCTCACAGGGAGACAGTGAAAGCCCTTGCACCCCCATTTGTCAGTATTTAAGGCTTAATGAACTCTTGGCGAGTTCTCTGCTCTCAGAGCTACACGTTTGCTACTGCTGCTTAATGGTGATCTGTCCAATGCTCCAACATGCCAGGAAGCCTCGCTTGTAATTGGAAATATATATTTATTAACTGGTTGGTTAATCTACAGAGAGGTTTTCTGGAGATTGCTACATTCACTAAGAACGACCAAACCCAGCTGTGCTCTTTATATTTAAATCCCAGGCATTCTCCAGTGACAGGGGCACTGGGTCCAGCCTGTCCCTGCCTCCATCTCAAAGATAATCTCCCTCAGCTGTGTGTGAATCTGGACCAGAGAGAAGGACATTCAGAGCCCTAAGCCTTTGGGTGCAAAAGATTCTCTACAAATGCACATTCAGAGTAAACAAAATCCATCAGGCCCCTGCAAGAGTCCGACGCCTGATTGCACTAAACGCATCACGATGGAATCTGCAATTGGCAAAGTAATTGGCGTTATTATAGCTGATGGGGAATTTCTGATGCTGCCTGAGCTCTCCTTTGAAATAATACTCAGCCATTTAATTTGTCCAGCTCTCGTTTAGCTGATTGCTCTTTTCTGCCGGAGTTTATCAAGAATGAAATGCACTGTCTCTCTAGACGCCTGCAGGCTGAGATTTCACAGGCGATTCTCTTTGCCAATACCCTCCCCTCTCCTCTTACCCACTCCTGCCTGAGGCCACTGTTCACAAGATGCCAAGATGCCAGTAATGCAATAGGTTTTAGGTGGGTGAATCCAACTGATGTGATTCAAAGTTGTCTACTTTTGGTCCCACCTCCAGAAGTACTTGAACACACCTAGTATACCATAAAATCAAAAAAAAAAAAAAAAAAAAGACAAGTGAACCTCCAAAGATTTGGCTGTCCTAAAAAAAGCTCACAAAACTGTTTAGCTCCAAAAATAAGGCAAGTAATAGAAGACATCTTCATTATAATCCCAAGGCTAGAAAGCATTAGAGAAATCTCAGAATTATCTCTAAGCATTTTTGTTTGGGGCCTCTGTTTTGATCCCTGGGTCAAACAGCCCTAGAATGGGTTCTACCAAGTTTATTGAGCATCTACTTTTTGCTGGAAGGACAGACTCTTTTCTTACACCATACTCATTCCTCCATTCTCCACTTTGGTAATTCTGTTCCTGCCCAGATCAACGGTGGAAAGCCAAATCTAGCTGTCCTTTCTCACAATAGAGATAAGGCCAGCACCATAGATTTCCCTTTTTCCTACCAGCAAGCTGCATGCCCTGTCCCCAAGGTGGCAGTGGACTGCTTGCTGGAAACAAGAGTCCTGCGGCCAGTTCAGCTCTCTTTTGCACGTGCCATTTCACTCTGATGGTCCATTAAATCCAGGACCCAGGTGCTCTTGGAGTCATCTCTTATCTTATTTTTAATGTAGAAACAACTGAATTTAGGGATATGAAAGTCATCACATAAATTCCTAAAAAATCCCCAAGCCCTAAGGCCGTCTTCCTGAATAGCCCCCACCCAAGTGCCCTTTGGTACAGTTCCTCACTGCTGTTCCTAGACAACATATCGCTGTGCCTACGATTCTTCCACACAGTAGGAGCCTAAGTGGACTTCCAGAAATAGGCTGAGGATCACTGGGTCAGAGGAGGTTGCTGAAATGAGGCAATACTGTGGCTGGAAAAGCTCTTGATACATCTGTTAAAAATCACCTTTAATACTTTATAGCTAGTCCTTCTCCATCAGTAAAAGATAGAACATTAATTCAGAAAGTGTCATGGGTGGTGAGGGAAGGAAGCAACCCCTGAAGGCACTCGTGGTGTTCTCTTCTCCTGGTCCAACAGTCCCTACCCATCCCCAAGCCTGTTCCTGTCAGTTTCTGTTCAACTCTTTCCTCTTCTGAGGTTACTCTCCCAGGGCCACGGTGTCTGCCATTGCTTACTATAATTGGCAAGTGCCATAAGCAGACTAGTGGAAAGGGCAGGTGGATCTAGATTTTTGGTTTATTTTTGGTTTGTTGTTGTTTCCCCGCCCCCTTTTGGGTAATCCCAAACTCTAGCCATATCATCTTGGGAAGTTGTAATTTGTACTTTAACCCTGACTTCAGCAGTCCAGGATCAATTTCAATTATGTAATTTATAAGAGCAATAAGAGTTATAGTGCACATTTATGGAGTGTTTACTAGACACCGGACACTTTTCAGAGCACCTATCTATTCAATTCCCCTAAAAAAATCCCATGGGGTATGTATGCTTCGTCCACTAAGGAGGACTCTGAGCCACATAAAAGTTAAATAACTCCTGGAGGTCACACAGCTAGTATGGGACAGACCTGTGATTCAAACTTATCAGTTTGGGCCCAGAATCATTGCTTTTAACTACTAAACCATAAAGTAATGGGAAATGTTCTCTACACTTGATATAGGATACAGCAAGGTAGCAGAGATTCATGTTTTGCTACTAAACAAGCATCAATTTTTACTATTTATAGTAGTAGAGATCACAGCAATATCACACAAAGTTTTTCCATCCATGCATCATTGGCTTGGGTCACATGTTGGAAACATGGGATTTACCAGAAGCTCTGGTATACATTTTTAGGAAGATATGAGATGTAGAAGGGAAATCACGTGCAGAGCCGGAGAGGGTGGGAAAAGAGGATGATCATTACCAGGGAAATATCAGAAAAGCATGGTGGAGACTGTGTGCAGACTTCACACACCCTCCAAACACAAGCAAGCAGATGACTGGAAGAAGCACTTGAGATATGCAGGCTATTCCACCGAGGACAGCCTACAGCAGTCTTCTGACATCTCTCAACTGATCCCTTCTGTTTGGGACAAGATAGTAAGACATCCCAAGATGGATGAGGGGCAGGAGTGTTAAAGTGTGAGTCAGGAGCAGGAAAGAACTCAACAAGGGAGCTTGCTCACCTACTGGAGTGGTGAGCTTTCTTCCTTGAGAGGCAGGTTTGGGACTATCCTGATAAAGGATTTATGAAGAAGAAACCTTCTCTCAATCCTTAAAGGTGGTCTGTGAATTTGCATTTACTGCATTTGGATCATTCCTAGACCTAAGAATGTATAGAGCAAAGTCACGCGTCCTACTAACACTTCAGACACAAGAAAATCTGATGCTGTAACGTAAGCTACTCATAAACACAGCCATTTGAGATAGAGTTCAAATATCAGTGACCAGGCTTCCAGTGAGCAGAATTGCAGGAGAATGTTTAAGAAGCTCATCTGTAGGCCTGTGTGCCAAAAGGATTGGAGAGAAAACAAAGAATGAAAAACTGGAAACATAAAGACAGGGGAGGAGGCACAGAGTCACTGGATCCATTGGAAACCCAAGGAATCACAGAAAGCATCTAATTCTACATCATTTTTCCTAAAGGTACCATTCAAAGTTAATTTGACTTGTTGGCCTCACTTTGTTTATATTTTTATTCTGAAAAGATTTTAAATCAGATTTTGAAAGGATAATCGTCATCTTTGAATATACTAGCAGGAATGACTCGTATTGATTTCCTTAACAAAGTGGAAAAATCTTTTTGCATGTGAATAACCCCCTCCTCTCTCAACACCCACCTGCCATCTATCAATTTTCTCGCCTGTGAACTTGTGCACATTAAGTTTGTTTTAAGTTGAGCCCACCTGCACATGGCCCTCAGATGGTCAGAGCATCTTGGGATTAAGAAACAAAACATTCGCTGAGGTCTAAAGAGATTTAGTATCCCAGGAGAACTTATTAAGACTTCAGAATATTCCACTGAAATGCCAGACTCCCTGGAAAACACCTGGAGAACTTCTCTCAGCAGGAACAAATGCCAATGCTATTTAAAAAAAAAAAAAAAAAAACTACTAAAAACACTATCAAGACAGGTGGTGAAAAAAATGTATAAATACATACCTGTGGTAGGAAAATGTTGATTTCACATAAGAAAAGTAATAGTGTCAGTTTAGGTTTTAGAGCAAGGTGTGTGCATATATATGAGCAAATATTTTTGTTAATAATGTTCTGTTATTGTTGCATATGTCCATGTCTGGTAAGAAAAATAATTAAATGGACTTCCTTAGGAATTATGGAAAAAGATCCATGTTTTGTGCAGGTATCCTAAAAGTAGCAAGAAAGACACTTTTCAGGCAGAACCATTTCTTTTGGAGGGCGAACGTCATTCCCAATGTAAATATTCACATACAGGTTTGTAGAAGAAGAAAAAGAAAAAGCAGGAGTCCAAATTCTATCCTTTTACTAAACTAGAAGATCTCAACATTAGATAACTAGAATAGAGCTTCTCAAGGGACCTTAGGGGAAGGCCCAGATGTTTTTCCTCAATTCATATTTTTGTGTGGATACTTTGGTAAAACATTATAAAGATAAATTAGGAAAATAATCACATGCTTAGATATCATGGAAACATTAAATTGCTATAAAATTTTCTAAACATTTTTAGTTTCTAGATATGTCACAGGGCAGACCAGTGATGCATACTTGAAGGACCAGCACGATTTGCAGCTCATGCTCTGCAGAGTGTGGGATCAGAGAGCAAAGACACATGGCTGATACAAGGCAAACCAGGAATAAGCCGGGAGAATCAAGGCATGTGTTTACCAAGCAACAGTCTGAGCAAGCAGGACTCCTGGCATCAAGCCCACTCTGGAAGTCAGGGGATGCAGCATGCTAGCCACCCCATGCATTCTCTTCTGGGGGGTAGTGCCGTCAAGCTGAATCTTTTTGGCTACCTCTTAGACCCAGAAAGAATGTCTACACAGCAAGCAGAGAAGACCATAAACCCAAACACCATCACTCACTAGTTTACAACCTTGAGCAAATCTCAGTTGTCAAATGGAAATAGCAGGGGGTGAACACGGCGTGGGCTTGGCAGAACTCACACTTAGCCATATTCCCTGCCTGGACCACGGTGTTCCCTGCAAAAGGGGAGGAGGGAGACAGCCAACCAGGGTGTTGGGGGCACTGGACTTGAGGGAGCAACAGGAGCACATGGCATATCCCGGCACCGGAATTCTATTTGAATGTGAAGTAAAGACTTTGATGGAGTCTTTATCTAGAAGATGAAGAGGCTGACTTAGATCCAAAGAACCTTCTGAAAATACCAACATCCAGACCCCATCCAGACCAATTCAATCCAAACCACCGGAGTTAGGCCTGGATTCCTGTATTTTTTGAAAGTGCACTTGATAATTCCGGCCTGCAGCCGAGGCTGGGAACAGCTGCTCTCGGTGCTCAAGCGTATCTTTCAGTTTTACAATGGGGGTTGGGGAAAGGGAGGGCTTCAGAAAGCACCAGCAGCAGGTCCTCCTCATACACTGCCTTGCTGTGGATGGTTTGTCCCTAAAAAACAGAGTAAATATAATGTGGTGAATTCAAAACAAGCCAACCTGGCCCCTCACTGCTGTGTGTCTGCCACTGCCTACCTCCTCCCTCAGCTCAGTTTCCTCCTTCGTGGAAGGGGCAACCAACCAAGGGGATGCTCCTTGGGGAGTTTGGAGAAGAATGAGAGCAACAGAAATCCTTCGCCAAGATGGAAGCATCCAAAGTGTGCTGCAGTGACGCCCCTTACGACTCTGAGATGGAACAATTGCTTTTTCTTGGAACCTGACAAAAGGTCTAGAAAACTCAAAACGATATACAAAAATGAAGACGGAGCTGTTTGTCCCGGTCTCACCAGTGTTGTCCTGACTGGGTCTCAGCCATCTTACCTGTGAAGATAACGGCAGTTCAAGGTGGTATACCATAAGCGGTTAAGATCACAGATGCCTGAGCCAGACTGCCTGGGCTCAAATCCCACTTCTGCCACTCACGGGCAGTGACTAACTTCTCTGAGCCTCTGCATGCTTACTTATAAGATGGTGATAATGTTATAATTGACTTCACAATGGCATCATAAAGATTAAGTGAGATAATACACGTAAAGTTCAAAGAACAATTTCTGGCACACGTGTACTTCCAGTAAGTCCTTGGCATACGTGTACTCAACCACAGGCAGTGCGAACATGTACTCGCTACGTGTAATTAGTACAACTCCAGTTGAGTCCATCAGGGGCTGCGTGCCCTGGAAAACCCAGAGCTCCCATTTCAATCTTTATAACTGTTGATGCTGAACTTGGCAACAGCAGATGCCCATTCAGAGTTGAGTCATCAGATAATAGTGATTTTGTTCTGAAAAGCATGCTCAACTATAGAAGAACAAGCAACCTGGGAACTCAGGGACTTCAGGCTACAAAAGAGAGGAGCTGTCAGACGACTCTAACCCTCCTGCCTGCCCTCTGTTTCCCAGTGCGGGAATGCCCATGCGCAGCAACCAAACACGTAGACCCTCCTCGAGACATCAGCTGCTGCCACGGTCCCTGCTCCGCGTCAACCTTCCTTTTTTGTTGGGAGATGAGCACAGCTAGGATTTCATTCCACTCAGAAATTCCACAGTCACACCTTTCTTATGAGTTGCTTCTCTTCACCAAATGTTTGCAGGCTTTGCATTAAGAACTCCTGGGTTCCCACTCATGGAGCTCAGGATTTTTTGCAAACGGTTTTGTCTGCTGGTGATCTCTGGGTAGGACTGATTGTGAGGCCGGAGGAAAATGGAGTAAGTGTTCATGTGGGAAAGACAAAACCCTCCTCCTTTGAACACTTCATCATTCTTAACCTGGGAATGAACACCGCACGTCCTCTGGGCCCTCATCTTGGTTAACAGTATCCGCATTTCTCCAGCCACCCAAGCAGCTGCCGGGTCTGCTGATTCTGCCTCCGTACTCTGTCACTTCCCCACCGTGTCCAGCTTCATTCTCCCCTCTTTCTCATATGGACCAACGGCACAGGCTTATTGCTGAATGGCCTCTTCATTTCATCTCATCTTCTGCTAAGGCAAAAATATTCTGGCATCACTGTTCTGACTCTCCCCTGCCCTCAAATCTTTAATGGCTCCCACTGTCTTCAGATGGATGCCAAAATCCAAACTCTGCATCCCGATTCAAACAAATCAACTGTAAAATGGTATGTTGAGATGATCAGAAAAATCTGAATATAGACTGGGTATTAGAAAATATTAAAGCATTACTGTTAATTTCGATAGGTATAATAATGGCATTGTGATTATATATATATATATTTTTAAAGACCTTATTTGCTAGAAAAGCTAGCTAAAGTATTTATGAGTGAAATGACATGATGACTGGGATTTGTTTTATAGCACTCCCCCCAAAATTAAAATTAAATACCCGAGTAGGTGGGAGTATAGATGAAGCAAGATTGGCAAGATGGTAATGATTGTTGAATCGGGCCCAGCGGGGTGCTGCGGTCAGCTCATATCAGCTCTGGAGAGCTGTCAGAGACTTCGCAAACAGTCGTTAAACCTGGTAGCTTAGAAGTGGTCACGATGGGGATATTTACAAGACAGAAAGCAGCACGTGCTATAAATTTGGGCTTTTTTAGCAGCCTATCATTGAAGTTGGATAATAAGTATATGGGTTTATTACACTATCATATCTACTTTTGTGTAAGTTTGAAAACTGTAATCATGGTTAATTTTTTTTTAAAGTCCAACTATTTTTCTAGACTTACAAGATCTGGAATTTATTTGGCCCCACCTGAATTCACAAGTAATTTCCCACCATGATCCCTGGGAGGCAGAGCAATGAAAGCACGTCCAGTCCCCAGAACACACCCCACGCATCGCTGCCCTTGGCTGAGCCTATCCAGGGCTTCTCCTGCCCTAGAATAAGTTCACCACTTCACTTCCCTCTCACCGATCTTGGCCCAGGTACAATGACATTCCTGCCTGGAAGACTTATCTGCTTGCTCCATCCAGATATAATTTCTCCTACATCTGACTCTTTAATTAATTTAATCCGTATTTCTCTAATGGAAGAGAAAATTGAGTTCACTGTGCGTCTGAGGCATCCTCGACTGCTTTCCTAGGCACGGTCTCATTTGATCCTCACAAAGCTGTGAAATAAGCTGCACAACTCTTTTGATTAATAAGGAAAATAAGGATGAGAGAAGCTAGGTAACTCTTCCAGGGTCACAAAGCTAATATTATTGGCACAATATTCCAGAGCCTTCGACTTCTGGGAAAAGTATAGAGCACCACACAAAGGTCTTCCATGAATGCACTTCGAATGAAATGACAATGTGATTGACAGCTGTGTTTTTTCCACACTAAAAAATGTTTTCCTGTGCATCCTGGTGGACTCTCTCCTTACCTTTCACTACAAGTTCCCCTTGACCATAATAGCAATTAACATTTTAGAAACTCATTAAAAATGGCTACCCTTCAAAGATAGCTATTATGCTTGCCCCAGACTTGAAATGATACTCTATTATTCCTAAAGGAAGTGTCCTCTTCTCTGAGACAATGGAGAGTTTATGTAGCAGGTGAGGACAAAGGTTCTCAGTCTGTTCTGTCCTGTGTCAGGGATGGCCTCTATAAGGTCACTGTCCCAACACTGTGGCTGGGCACAGAAAATCTGCGTCTGAATTTGGTCCCCATGCTATGGTTATGTTTGTACCACATCGCCCACCTGAGTCCTTGCAAGCATGTACACAAGCCTGTGGGTGTCACACATGGGCACTTTACTGTAAAGTTTAAGCAACTTGCACATCCCTATAGCAGAACCAAGTAATAAAAAAGAAATAAATGCCAAGAAGCCTTGGATACTATTCATAGTTATATCCTAGATACAACTGAATCCTGGCATTTGCGTTGGATTGCTCCTGGGGACCTCAGCCTACAAAAATAATGGAATGTCCCACAAGAGGGGAAGGGTGAATGAATGATGGCACTAGTGACTAGTACAAGAATGGCCAGATGCTAGATTTTCCAGTGACATGGAACACATGCAAACAAACAAAAACTAAGGTAACAAAGAAATGTAAGCTATGATACAAATTAAGAAAAACTTCAACATATGTATGTCCTCATAGAACAAGGATTGGATGATTGTATCCCAAAATGTCATGATCTGTGTTTCGGAGGTAAAACAATGGGAGATTTTTTTCTCTTTTGTTTTTCTGTGTATTCTAAATTTCTAAAATGAACACTTACAGCTTTGATATGGGGCGAGGGGAAGAACAAAAAGAAAAATGGACAGGAAAGCATTTGGTTATTGGGCTTCCACTAAAGAGAATTAGATGCCAGCTCCCCTTCCTCTTGAGGATGGAGAGGACAGGTCTGGTGGGACGAAAGGAGATGAAGGTTCTCATTTCCAAACCTCCAAAGACTAGAAAGGAGCAGACTCGAGTGTGTCTTTTGCTTCAAAAAGCAAGAGGAACAGGATGTAAGAAAATAAAAGGAGATGTGTTTGTGGGCAGAAGAGTCAGTGTGGTTTAGGTGTGAGTTTCAGAAGCTTTTCCATCTGTGCCTTTAAAACTTGCTGAGAATAGTACCCACTTACCAGCACCAGGCCGGCTCCAGCAGACAGCTCTGCCCTGTGGTCCAGAGGCCAGGCTCACCAGCCTCTGGTAAGACCATCCGTGGCTTACGCACAGTACATTAGAAAGCACCTGGCTCTACCTGCGAAGTCATGTGTTTATTTCCAAGAATGATCACGGTGTCTTTAGAAACCAATAACCGTGGGGAGAAAGGCAGATATTCACTCCTTATCTTCCTGTTTTCTATTTGGATGCAGAGAGAAGGACAGAGACCAACAGACAGAACAGCCCAGCCCAATGCAGTCACTGCTCTTCACACTTTCAAAGTCATCAAAGATCAGTGATTACAGAGGAAATCATAACTATCTTCTTTAAGAGGCTGCAGCAGGTACAGGCATCAAGAAAACAAAAAACAAAAACAAAACTCCTCTACCCTCAAGTGTTAAGTGTGAAACACGGAAAAGCTGAGACGTCACATACAATTATCCCAGGAAGGGGTCCTCAGTGAGTTCCCTCCTGATAGTCAATAACAGGTCCTGGAAGGGAACACACCCATGAATTATTGCATGGGGCTCAATTTCATCTGGAACCCAAAGAGAGAAGGGGAAAGACGACAACAGAAGCCGACAATTAGGTGCAGTGAGGCTGGAGGGGGCAGCCCCAAGCATGCGGGCAGCTTTCTGTTTCTGTTTGAAAAAGCACCCAAAAGGGTGGTGTTGACTTGAGACACATCCAGGCCTTTTTGATTTAGGAATAACACCGCAGAATTAACTTTGATCTGGGCATTACACTCTGGCCACAAATTTCCCAGGACTTCCTGGCCTTAGGAACAGGCATCTTGAGGAGTGAAAACATGTATTTACGCGTCCAGCCTCAGGGGGATGACACACACACGGAATAGTGTGGAAAGAAAGGCTGCGCAGGAGCAGGGGAGTGAGCCACCTGCCCTGCAAACTGTGGGGTTGTCTGCCAGGGAGCGTGGAAGCTGCTGGCCTTCTCAAATATTGTGGACACGCCTCTACTTATATTTAACTTTCCTTCGCTTAGCAGTTTATTTTAAATCCAATATCTATAAAATGCATCTCAGCAAACACAGAGAGAATATGATTAGCTCAGAAAGAAGCTATGCCCAAATTACAAACACACGCACACACACACACACAAACACAACTTCCATAAACTCATTCTCCACTGTGTGTTCTTTTCAAGTGGCAGAACGATATCACATAAAGCCCTTTTTCCATTCATTTTTATACATTTCCAGATAAAAAGAAATCTTTGGCTGGGATGCTACTCTATGTGAGTGTAGGTGTGGAGGTGGGTGGGGTTTGGGTAAATGTTGATTTTCTTTTGTTTTGGTTTCACATTCCCTTAGCCCAGCTGGAAGTTTCTGTGACTATGTGAGTAAGTACCTTAATTAATTATCAGTTTTTGACAGCTGACAAAAAGGCTTCCTGGCTACCTATGTCTGAAACCTCATTGCTTCCTTGACAGAAGGATGGACAGAGCTGTGATGAAAATACCCCGAACTGGTATAGAGATCTATCTCCAACTCATACTGATGGTGCCCTTTATTGGTTAATTCTCTTCCCCTCACCACTCACTGTCCCCTGTCTGTTCCTCTTCCTAGCTCTCTGTGTATCTAGGGTCACTTTGCACTAGGCCTTGGGTCCTCGGCTTCCCCAGCAGTAAAAAGGTGCTCACAGGCTGTCACCGCCACGAGAGAAGTGCAGTGAGGGGGCAGAGAGCTCCTGGATGGGAAACACATTTAAAGAAGGAAACATTCCCAAACACATGGAATTTCTGCCATGGGAAAATTACTTGCTCTACTCCCAGAAGTTCACTACCAATAACTATGGTGCATTGTCCTACAAGGTACAGCACTGTGGGATCTTGAGGCAAGTGCTGAGTTGGAGGGTGACATACAGTTTCATCTTGAAAGGGAGACAGAGGCAGGTACTGTCCCATACCTATCCCCCTAGATTTACCTTCCTTTGTATACATACTTCTCCTACACTGGGATCTATGGGAGAAAACAAGGGCTTCTGCATGACCGGTGTGTATCTGTGGTACATGTGTTGGTGTTTGTGTGTAGACAGAATATCACTCACCCTTCCAGGACAGGGAGGGTGATATTCCATCTTCATCCCTATCAAAAAGGTCTCCAGAAAGCCCTTGCAGCATCCTTTTGTCGTTTGCCCATGGCAACCTCCAAACACCACTCAGGCCCGTTGCTTAACCAAGATCAGCAAAACTCAACTGTCTGCCTCTGCAGGTGTCTGAGATTAACCTGGACACCAGATCATGACTGCAAGGCATTTGCACAGGGAGATTACAGAAATGTGAGTATCCTGTCCAAAAAGAGAGAAATGCAGGGGAGAACCCCAGCCCCAACTCCCCCACTTCCTTTGGTTCAATCCTTTCCTAAGCTGAGTCACCCAACACCCAACATTCCAAGCATCTTGATTAGATTCTTTTTTTTGTCGCTATGAAACAGTAGGAGAAAGCAAGCAGAAAGAGGTGGTTTTGTTCATGGTGGGATGAGACAGGAGTGGAGGAAGAGAGCAAGCTCCCAAGTCATCCTCACAGTTAGCACCTTGAGCCAAAGAAGCTGAGGTGGGGTTTTTTGTCCTGGCTCCAAGTGTGTTTGTTGACAACCAAATTACGGAGCATCTCGTTCTCCCAGACTGCATGAAATCATCAGCAGGACTTACCTGTGGCTGAAATCCTTTGAGGTCGCTGGCTGCAAGGTCACTGGCTGTGAGGAGCTGGAAAAGAACAAAGGAGTTTTTCTTAGTGACACTTCTCAAAGTTTGCATATGGTATCCTCACTGCAACTGACCAACAATGGTCTTACCATAGCCTGGATCGGGGCTAAAGAGGCAGGATCGCAAAGGATGAATGTGAGATTTCTGGGCTAGGACTCTAGATTCAGTGGCCCTCCCACTGGGTGTGAGCCACATCTCTGACTTCTCTGCCCTTTCCTGCCTTCTTTCTGTGTGCTGCCAGTTCTTCAAAGGGCCTTAAATTAGGAATCACGGGCTATGGATGGCCTTCAGCAGGTGCACAGACTCCCCGAAATTGTAAGCGTAATTATGTGTGAGTCTATAGATGGAATCGTGTCCTTCAGGAGAGAGGCTCTGGCTTTCTTCCTGCTATCAAAGTAGTCTGTGAGACAAGTTAAGAATTACTGCTTCAGAGACAGTTAAAGACTATCTCCTCTAAGAGAAACTGTTCTTTCTTTTTTTAAAATCAGCTCAGTAAAAATGACTCTCTCCTCATAACACTTATTTGTGACTCAGTTTCCCTTTGTCATATGGTATCTGTGATTTTATACACTATTTAGGTGTTCATAGTTTATGCTTCAAACAATCATATGCAAATTAAAGGATAAGAGTTAAGTGTATCTATTTTTTGCACCCCTGTGTCTAATCAATATTAAAGGGTTTTAATATTGATTGATCAAGGTTTTAAATATTTTTGCCATCCTTTCTAGGGTTTTGTACCAGAAAGCACTGAATAAAAATACATGATTAATTAACGAAATAATCTCATTCTTTATTATTTCTTAAAAATGCTAGGAAAGTGTGAGATAAAGAGGAAGAAAAGAGCAGAGGCTTATTTTGATTCAAGGAGGGTGACTGGTGGCTTTGTTAGGCCTGCAGAGCATCTGTGAAAAATAGGAAAGATTTCATATTTGCTGTGACAATATTTTGCTTAGGTCAAAAAAAGAGACGGAGTCGTGCTGAGCTCCAGGGCCTCCAGCCCTCAGAAAAGCTCAACTGGATTTCTCAGCTTCCCTCAATGACTCTGCCAAAAATGGTGCTAAAGCTGGGATGCAGAAGGAAGGAGGTGGAGGGGGTAAAAGCTGCGCTGTACCCCCCACACCCTGTCCTGGGGGCTAGATTTCCCACGTCAAAGGCATCTATCTGGGTGAGCAGCACCATCCTGGCGGATGTGACTGTAACGAAACAGCCAAGCAAGAACCCAACAGGCCACTTGACCAGGCACTAAGAGTCAAACGTAATTATGGACCTAGTCCCCACCTTCAAGGAACCTATAGTGTGGCTGAAGGATCAGACATGTATTTGTCAACATTAGCAGAGTGCAGAAGAGTGTAAGCATCACCCTGGAAGGATGAGATGAGAGAGGTCAGGGCGGGGTTGTTGAAATAAGATGAAGTTTGAATTCAGCCTTGCAAAATGGGAGGGTGGCAGGGCAGTAGGAAGAACAGAGACATGGACAGGGACTGACTAGTCCCAGCACACTGCCCTGTGCATCTGTGAAATGCCAGCCACAGCCTACCTTAAGGAGAAAGGCAGGGCATTATAAGGTGTTGAGGTTCACCTGGGTGCCTAGCACACTGCTTGCTGCTTTATATAATTTTTCTTTTCTAATCTTCACAACTCACTCATGAGTTAGTATCTCCACTTTGCAGATGGAAAAACTGAGACTTAAAGAAGTTCAATGACATTTCTTAGGCCTCACAGGTGGTACCTGTATGTAGAATTTAATTCCAAAACTATATTTTTCCAGAGCTCATGCTTTTTCTCCTTTAATAAGATGCCTCTGAATTAGAGCTCATTGGGGACCACTTGTTGAGGAGAGGTGGCATAGGAAAAGAGCTGAGTGCCAGAATATTAGTCACATGAGCCACAGACAGTAACATAAAGCATGTGTCTTTATGAATGACCCTTAACTCTTCCTCTCAGAAATAATTTTATTTAATTGGTCATGACCATCTACTCTTCTCAATCTATCAGTACAACCTTGGCCTCTAACTTGAGCTGGACACAAAGTTGTGATGAAGCTGGGGAGAAGGGATGGAAAGGTTGGGGTGAGGTGTAAGCATGGGAGTGGCCACTCCCAGGTGGTAGCATGTAGGAATCAGAGCTCAAATTCTCCAGGCCCTGGGAGTTCAACTGCTGGCAGAGATCTTCCCACTGCTGCCAATGGGGTTCGCCAGGTAGGCGGGAGACATGAGGACACAACTAGTTCCTCCTAATCCTGAGATTCCCCACCTGAACATAAACCACAGAAGCGTGTAAAGCATCTTCAAGTATGCACGACTTCCTCATGTCAGTGGTTTTCGGATTGAGAAATGACAAGATCCAGTCGTTTGATTGGAAATAGAGATACGGCATCTTTGGTTATTATTCTTTATGACTCAAACTCCAGAAAGTTAGGATTTATCCCACCCTCCCCTTAGATACTCTTTTCTTCTCTTAAGAAAAAGCCACTGTACACAGTTTAACTCTTAATTTTTGACAAGTTGTGTTTTGTGCTGTTTTGTATCTATTTTTTTATTTTCTTTTTTTTTCAACTAACAAGAACACACCCAACAAGACCACGTCTAACAAGACTATTGTTTACATCTTATGTAAATTCTGCATTTCTCAACATGTTGAAAAGAGTCTGGACATGCAGTTAGTCACTAAATAACTCGTTGGTCAACTGCATTAAAAAGAACATGGAGGATACTGTCAGGCCAGAGGCGAGGACCAGAACAGCTCAAGTGCTGAGTCCCAAGAACACAAATGCGAGAGGCAGACTCCAGACGTTCTCCAGACTGACAAAAGGAAACGGTACTCAGCACCTGGATGTTTTGGGCATGAAGGAGGCACTCAAATATTTGAAGGAATTAATCAACTCAGACAATGGAGACAGTGCTTCTTTTTCCACCATGGTTTCACTAGAGAATATTGGCTGATACTCCAGTGTAGAAGTTGGAGGTTACATTTAAGGAAGAACAGTATGAAAGTGAAGGAGCCGAACGGTGAATAAATCCACCACCAGCGAGAGACAGTGGGCTCTCTCCTTCTTATGGATGAAACAGTGACATGGTAAATGGGCCCATCCCAGGGCAGATGTGACAGCTTCTCTGATGGCAAGTGGGAGGATGCAGGGATATGATATCAGGGATGGTAACTAAGTAACTTCTAAAACTTCTGAATTCCTTTACCTTGGAGATGCAGAATGTTTCGCTCATAATCTAGTGTGCATTGAAAGTGTTATCTGACCTGGGAAACACCCAAAGGCAAACCCTGTGATCTCTCCTCTAACGGATCCTGGAAGGCAAGTGTGCAGGAGCCTGTCTTTTGTCACCATCAAGCCACAACTCCGTGCCTGGCTGACTCCTGGGTTCTAACCACTGCTGTAACCAGATACATGAGCTCTTGGGTCAAACACAGGCCTTGCACCTTGAATACTCCACTTTGCAAAGTGAATTATTTCCTAGAAGTCTACACATTCTGTACCCAGGAAAGGAGAAGCAGCTGGCCCTTGGGCACTAAAATATGGTGCTTAGGTGTGGATTAGAAATATAGGACAAGATCACGGAACACCTAGATCTGGACCTCCCTAAAAGAGTTCCAGTCTTACAGTGTCAGGGCCTGAGGGGGGCAGCTGAAGGTTTCTGCAGGGGATGAGAAAATCATTGTGTCTCCATCGTTTCCCTGGAGGAGCCACCTCTGCCAGGGAACTGGGGTGGGGAAATGTTATATGTACAAAGGACTCTACTATGTCCTCCTCTCTCTTCCTTCAACGAGAATGACTCTGCTTTTTCCTCTTTCTTGTATACAACTTCATTTGTAAATGAATGTTTTGGCACTAAAACATATTTTAAAACTCCAGACTAAGTCTGTATTTTGCAGAAGAAGCTGGTAAGTGACATTTTCAAGATTGCCTTACTAGTGAGCCACAGGCTTGGGTGGGTCCACTAGCCCCCAGCCCCTCTGCAGAAACCTTGTGTAGAGATCATACCTGTCTAGTACAGCTCTAGCACCCAGACATAATCAGCTGCAGATTTATGTCCTGAAGCTGGAATAGATGTGCTCAGAAATTCAGGGGAAACTGAGGCATAAGCAAGAAGAAGTAATTATGTCCCTCCCTAAAACCACTGCCTTGAAAAGCAACCATCCAGACCTTTCTCCACTGCCTCCGCCTTGGACCCTATGGTCCCCTCAGTCCCACGGGGAAATAGTTCACTCCTCATGGCAGCCTCACTGCCTAGGGAGGGATCCAAGACAGGGAGGCAGCGAGAGGGAGGAAAATGAAATCCGCCATGGCTCCAGGGACTTCAATCAGGCTGAAGTTAATGAAAAGGATCCTGCCTTTTCCGAGGATGGTTAAATGTCTGCACTGCTCCCAGCTAGAGGGTTGAGAGGGTGCGGGGGAGAGGGCAGGCAGAATTATATTTAAAAGGCAAAGGAAGGAGAAAATTCTTTCATCTCCCTGGTGGAGCTAGGCAGTGTTCCTGGGGCCCTGCTCAGACCAATCTCATTCCTGACACGTCTTGCTGCTCTCTGGAACAGTCCACATTCAAAATATTAGGAGGATGACCCTGCCTTCCATTTTTGAGGAGCTGCAGTTTCTCTTGGAATAAATTCAGGTTTTTATTATTTTTTTATTTTTTTGTCCCTTCAAGCTCGAGGAGAGGGTGGAGAGTAAGAAGCTGTGGGCCCTAAGGAGTTGAGAAGACAGTTCCATCCAGCTTCCCCAGCAGAGACATTTTGCTCTCTTGTCCCCTTACTTCTCTGCTCTCTGAAATGGATTTTTTCCTTTGCTGCAGCCAGCATTCCCTCATGAACTCCACTGACCTAGACTGTCCCTCCAAACAGCTGCCCTCCTACCTGCAAGCTTCTGTAGTCTCTAAAGCTTCCCCCACAGGAGGGGAGGAGGCTGTTCTGTCTTTCTCCCTCTGTTCTCTGCCCCAGGACAAACAAGATCCCCTGTGTTGGTCTTTTATTAAAAGTATGTACCCCATCTGGAGGCCCTCACATATCCACACCAATCCTGCTGGCTGACCCAGGACACAGGAAAGGGGGTCACTGACACAAAAGGTGGGGTGGGGATGTGGGTCCATGCAGGACATCTGGACAAGCTGATGCCTGGTGGCCGCAGGGACACTCCAAGTCATTTTCTCTTCCCAGATATACCCTCCCTTGTGAGTTCGAGAACTAGATGCTGGCACATGAAATGGATGGACAGATGGACTGAGGCATAGGTAGGTAAGTAGGTAAATAAAGGAAAAGAACAATGATGGCTTTGGTATAATAAATGACCCATTTTCAAATTTTCCCCGCAAAATACCATCCTTTCATTAAATGAGCTTTCTACTTCACCTCCCTCTTTTCAATCTGTCCTTCTTTCCTGTCCAATTTTGTAGGAAATGGATCTTCTTCTCCCTTTTTATTTTGTGTCACTTGCTTCTTACTTTGATTGTAGAATGGAAGCTGAACTCCATCCCATCCCACACCTGAACCCACAAAATAGTTCGGAACAGCCCACGTGGAGAGTAATGCCCCAGCAAACCCAGACAGATGTCTAATCCTATGTCTGTTTGAGTTTGCTAGCCATGAACCAGCCCTGCTCTTTCCCTTGACCAAGGAAACTGAGGCACAGAAAGATAAAATGCCTTACCCAATGGAATATCAGGAACAACAAACCCATCCATATGTATGTTCACAACCCAAAGAAAGTTTTAGATGTCCAGACAGCTGGAGACTGGGGGATTCTGACAGCAGGAGGAGGAATGACAAGGTACGTCAGGGATCAAAATAGAGGAAAAGACAAGAGTCTAAGGGAGGCTTCCACTGAGCAACAGGCTCTGGAGCCACCAGCTGGGATGGAGCCCACACATCCACTGGGACTATAAAAGAAAATATGGAAATTGTAATGAGGGAGGTGAAACAGGAAGCAACAGGTTGCTAGTCTTCCCAGGGATGATAAATAGAAAACTATCACACAAAAGAACATGAGACCTGAGGGGAAGAGAACTTGTGTGCTAGCTCTGGTTCTATATAATTCACTGTGGGACCTGTTTTGGGATCGTTAACCTATGCAGGTCTCATCTTGCCACCTATGAAATGAATGCCATGTTCCCTCTGGCCCTCCCCTGCTACACTCCAAAGTGCCCCTCTCACCTCAGGGGTAAAATAGAGATGAGTGGAGGGGTCATTATCTATTCTTCTTTGCTTTCCAGCAACACTCCCCTCAAAACACACACTTCTTTAAGAGCCTGTATACACTTTCTGGAAAAAATCCAAATCATAAGGACAGAGAGGAGGATAATGAGATAGCCCTGTGCTGTGGTTCCTTTACTGGTTTACAAATAGAAACAAGAGTAGAGGACCACTCAGACTGCTACATGAGTTCCCCATCCCAGTGAAGCTGAAGTCAAATCCACATCCAAGGTAAAGTCAAACAACCTTCCAAATCAAAAGGCATTAGTCCTAACAGCCAAGGCATTTGGGATGTGTGGTATAGAGCCCAAGGGGCTGAATTCCCACCTGCCTAAGATGCAAGTTATATGCTCAAAACTGCCATCCTAGCTGAGCTGTGTCCTTTTACTAAATTCCCTCAGCCTCATGGAATTTGAAAGGTTAAACTTGAAACCACTGACGCCTCCAGTCTTAATTTCAGCTCCCTTCTTAAAGAGCAACAAGGATGACTAATAATAACTTTGTGTGTAACTCCAAGAAAGCCTGGTCTTGATTGCTTATATTTTTCTTTTATTACTTTGCTAAATGATGGGGTTTTAATATTTACAGGTGAGATCTGTATCAAATTCCCCTAGATATGCAGCCAAAAGAGCTTTTACCTATTTTAAGATTCCATGCATAACCTTGCATATATAACCCATGCTTTTACAGCAGTGTGTATATTTGGTGGCTGTCCAAGTTACAGCTGTTTCAACTTCTGGGTGGGAATGTCTTTAATCCGCTGCCTTCCAGATTAGAGCTGTAACTACCAAGACCTAATGAAAGAAAAGCCCTCTGAATGCCCTAATCTAGAACTCACAGAGATGATGAGTATTGTTTTAGGTTTTCAAAACCTGGTGAACCTATAGACACTCATCCCACCCTTTTTGAATTTCCTAGTAGAATTCTTGTTAAATAGATTGTTCCTCAGATAAAGAAAACTAGATTTTATGGAGAGCATTTTGTGTGATATTGGGTGGGAAGTTTATACAGGTAAGTCTGGTATAAACTGGTGACATGGATGTTAATGTCATTATTTATTAAGCATTTCAGTAAACGGTGGCTCAAGAGGATTAGGTAGTCTCTGAGGCTCAGGGCTGGCCGGTGGTAGAATGGCACTTGAACCTGGTTTGGCTAACTCATGCTCTTCTTCACTACATCGTAACACCCTATGAGCCCCTGACTACTTTGGTATGCGTATTGTTTGAGGCCATCCCAGGTCTTCCATGATCTGCCAGACATTTTGAAATGAATGATGCACAGAATACCTGGAGAACGGTGTTTTTCAAACTGTGCCCTAAGGAACCCTAGACTCCAAAGAAAGGCCATGTTGATTGTGAGGTGAGAGAAGCTGAGTGGGGAGTTCTAGGCCCCAATCTCACTTTATCCAGAATAGCACAACGTTTACTGGCATATTATATTGAACTTCCATGTTAAGACCTACTTGATTTAAAGCTTTATAAAAAAAAGAAAAATTTCAAAAACTCATATTTAATATCTTGAAAGAGAAGGACCCTGCACAGGTGAGTGAGCCATTCCTAGGGCTAACAGAATTTACCTGGGAAAGAGAATTAATCAGCTTACCTCTTTAAAGATGCTCAGATAGTCGTCTCCTACCAGGAGTGAATTGGATGCATGACCAGACCTTATCTTAAGAGCCCTGATTTTAATACGTGGATGAATTTCTCATGGGGAAAATGCTTCCTTTTCCTTTCTTTGCACTTTCTGCAAGGCAATATGTCTGCTCTCTTCATCTGAAGTTCAGAAAGCTACATACTTAAGAAAGCACAACTAATGCACCAGGGGAGGAAAGAGCTAAAGATATGTTGCTTCTCAGGAGCACAATCTGGGTTGTAGATCCTTTCCTTGCAACAAAATTAAGAAATCACACCGCAAGCATCTGTGGGCTGTTCCCAAAGTCCGTAAAAGTCAATAAAGGAGGTTCCCCTCCTTGAACAGATGCCAAGCCAAGCTGGATGCTGGGGGAATATCCACCCTGATCTTCCTCTTCTTCTCATCATTTACTTTATGTCTGCTTAGGTCTGACCAGATGATCTGCTCACTTGGCTGCAAGAGCAGTATCAAAGCTTTCTAATTCATCCCCTCGGTGAATCCCAGGAAATTGATTTACACCCCTGGCTTACTCAGCGGTCGAGAATGGAAAAGTCAGAAGGTGCCTGCTTCAGAGATGTCTGAGCACCGGAGTCAAAAGCTCTGCTCCTCAGCTCAGTGTAGCCAATTTGGCAGAGAATCTGGGTCCTTCGGGCCAAATCTGGAGCAATTAATCACAATTACAGGTGGATATCTAAAAGGGATGAAGCCAAGCGGGACCCAATGATAGCTGAACCTTATAGCTGCAGGTAGCCACAACTTTTGTAATCCTCAGGTAAAATAGAAGGATCTCCTCCAGAAAGCCTACTCTGGACTCCTGACAATTATAACATGAAAAATAACTATGATTTTTTAGGACCTACTTTTGCCTGTTCTTGTGCCAGGTAGAGGCTTTAAGTTCATTATCCCTCTTAAATTTCACACTATCAGTGCAAGATAGTATTATTTTCTCCAGCTTACAGTTGGACAAACTGAGTCTCCAACTGGTTAAATTCACCCAATGTTATAAAGACAGAAAAAGGAGCAGAACTGGAATTTGAATGTAGCTCTGAATTATGGCAAGTCCCATTCTCTGTCTAAGCCACCCATGACCCCCTCAGGGATTCCTTAGTGGAACATTGCTATCTCCCTCCCTACTCTGCCAGGTCCCCAGAGACACTGGTACCACTGCCAGCCATGCCCCAGGCAACTCACCATCAGCCCCATGCAGCCTCATAGCATAGGCATTGGAGGTAATATCTCTGCCATCTTCATCTTTCCCTCACATTTTTCTGAACTCAAGCTGACTTTGTTCGAAGGAGCTTTGTTCTTGAATCTAGCTCACCAAGGACTCACTAGAGTTTGTACCATGTACTGCTGTGGACACAGTTAATTATCATGTGTATCTTCTCTCGCTTCCCCCTCCTTTCCCCAATCCATCCTTCTTTCCTTCTTGCCTTCCTTCCTTCCTTGCATCTAGCAAATGAGGGCATGCCAAGTTCCAGGCACCATCACAGATGTTGGAAGTCCTCCTACACCACCAAATGCTTCACTCATAGCACTATATCCTCTCAAGCATCTCATGAGGTAGTCCTATGATTACACCCATTTTACAAATAAGAAAACAGAAACTTAGCAACATTAAACAATTTATTCAAAGTCACAGGGTTGTAATTGACAGATCCAGAGAACACACGTGATTCCATTTGGAACCAAAGCCTGTGTTCATTCTCATCTGCTCCACATGTGTCACATTGCCAGTAATCTAAGTGCTGTCAGGTCACCACATCCTACGTAGGAAAGGTTTTTGTCTTTTAGAGACAAGAGCTAAGACCAACAGTAGGCAGGTATGTTTATAAAAAAAAATGAGTAACCAATAATAATAGGAAGGAGATAGCTGTATCTCAAGGAAGAGTAACATCATTATGGTCATATAAGTAGGCACTTTTAATAATACAGAGAAATGGGAAATCTCACATAAGCCATGTCTGTTACTACAGGTGTGAACATGCCATTAGTTCCTCTTCCAATCCAGCATAGCACGAGAACCAGAAAGAGCACAGGTGGCAAGAACAGCCTTGTGCCTGACAGAATGAAGAAGCTGGACAGCAGGAGACAGGACCTCAGGGAAGACAGACAATCACCTTCAGCAAAGAGAATAGAGGTGAAAAGCAAGCTCTTCCTCTCCTTTGAAAGAAACAACTTTCAGAAAACAAAAACTTTAAAACACTGTCTTTGTCTACCAAATACATGTGCTTACAGTTTTCATCAGAAAGATCACTAAGTATTTTTAAAAATGTAAGATTAGGTTATTCACTTACATATTTTAATTAACCAACTGGAACTTGCTCACTTACATGCTTTGCTATTGGTTGAAATGAAAACCTCTTTGGACTGCTATTTGAAAACCGTTTGCACCAGTTTGCAATCCCTTCCACAGATGGCCCCGCTCTTGCATTCATGTTATAGGCAGTGTAAGTGCTGGGACCTGGTCCTGCCATTCCCTAGGATTGAGAACTCTCTGAGGACTGAGACACCTGGCCGTTTCCAAAATGACTCTTCACCACTGAAGACATTCCACAGAGTTTGTCACGGCTTCTAAAAATGCTCCCAGTACATTAAGCAAACAAAACAGCCTTGGAAACCAGGATGAGATTCCCAGCATGTCAACTTTCCAAGGCATGGCTCCTTGGAATATATGCATCCTGGTCTTTTCTTAAAAATCTGTTCTTGCCTTTCATACCACACTTCTGGAAACAGCTGTGTCTGCCAGTAACTCTTCTTAGCTGGGGTTTGTATGTGTGTGTTTGTGTCTCATACAATCCTGCCTCAACCAATCCCAGTTTTCTAAACATGGTCTCTGTGAGTTCAGTCTTAAGAACTCTGTGATCATTTCACAGAGGTATCTGGAAATAGAGGGTTACTTTTTGCCAAAACGACTCAGTCCAATGTGGATTATAACTCCCCAGACCTCTTCCCCAAATAAGATAACCTTTAATTACTCTCCCTGAAATCACATGTGTGCCTGACTGCCAGCCCACCCATTTTTGGACAAACCTGCCCAGAATTTCTGGCTGACTCAGTTGGGAGGGATCTCTCCATACATTGCCCACTGAGACTGAGCAAAATGGATGTAACACACAGATGCTACCTCAGCAGGACTGGAAGTGGCTGCGAACTCAGTCTGAAAGCCTTTTACTAATCACATGCCCAAGCCCTTTATTTATAGCACAAATGGAGGGCCCACCACAGGGACTGGCAATGTTCACTCCTGCAGCCATTCTAGGTGATTCACTGTAGAGTGACCTTGGGCAAGTCACGTCCTTGCTTGAGCCTGAGTAGTCCCCTCCTCTAACATTAGGAACTCTGCAAGATTTCCTTGTCATCTGACAGCCTCTGAATCTGGAAAAGGCAATGGGTGGCCCTGCCACTCACCCAAGGCATTATCAGGCTTCGTGCACACTGTCTGTTCCTAAAGGCAGACGCTACCTAGAGCTGGATCGCCACTTGAGGGTGAGATTTCACAGCAAAAACAGTGGAATGGTAGGGCTCTTGGCAGAACTGAGGAGTCAGCAAAGCCTAACTGTGTCTTTAGAAAGAGCCAGGCCCTCACCTGTCCTGGTCTTTTAGAGAATGAGAGGTCTCCTGTTTCTCTCCACAGCCCTTCCTTCTTAAACTTGGTTTTAGGAATGTGCCCACTATCAATCATTTGCACCATAATTGCTTGGCAGTTATTCTCAGGATTAGTGTTTGTTGCGCTTCACTTACAACTCGTCGAGAAAATCAGAGTCCCATGTCCTTGGATGAAGAGAAATTCCAGACCTTAAGAATTGCAGCAAAGAATAGAGGTGAGAGAGGTACATAATTTGGAGGGCAGAGGGCCATTGCTACATCAGGAGCTACACTAAGCAAGGCTGGCTCAAGGACAGAGGAGGGGCAAGAGAGTGGGGAAGCCAGACCTACCTGCCCTTGCCATGTCTCAATGAACGGCATGTGAGTGTCAACAGCGGTGGCCTTTCTCTGTTTTCACCCTCAGGCTTTCCTTGACCTCATGGGGTATTAATAAGCATCGCAATTCTAAGACACATGAGCTGATTTCCATCTAAAATGTAAAAGGATTTGGCAATAGGCTGCCTTTTAACTAAGTATTTACCCTCTGTAATCTATTGAGTGCAAAATGGCAGGTGTTCTTGATAATCAAGTCACAGGGATTCCTGCCTTATTTCAAGATATAAAGTGTCTTTATTATAACAAGAATAGTAAAAAATGACATTGACAAAATACCTTTACTCCCGAGACCTAAAAACATTTCAAATGATGATCTCACCAAATTATCCCCACAACAATGAAAAGCAGAAAGGGACAGAAACTATCCTGCCTGTTTGACAGATGGAGGAAATGAGGCTAAAAATCGGGCAGTGACTTGCCCAGGGACATGCTCTTGGCTTTGGGAGTCCTAGCGTGGAAGGGATTATCCAGACCAGCCTTTCTCCAATGCAGGAATCCCCTTCTCCAACTTCTCTGACAGATGGGCACCCAGCTTGAGCACTTCCAGGGAAGTGGCACTTGCTATTTTAGTGGCACAGCAATAGTCTTTACCAAGTTCTACCTTTGTTCAGTTGAATCATGCCTCACTGAACTTATCCCCGTGGTTCTGAGAAGCAGGAACTAATTGCTTTTTTTGTTTTTTTTTTTTAACCTTCATAATTTTCCTGTAGAATCCCATCCTACAGATAAAAAAACAGGCAGAATAAGCAACACACTCCAGGGCCCATGTCTGAAGTTAGATCCAGGCACCAAACCCGGAGGGTGTTAGACTCATTCTCTCCCCTTGTTCTCTGGTCCCACCCATGGGTACACACTGCAGCCTGGTTAGTCCTCCTGCCACTGGCCTGCCTCTGGTATATTTGATGACATGCCCAAGTGGAGTAGCCCAAGTGCTTTCAACTCTTCCTCCCTGAACAAGCCTCCACTAAAAAATGTGGCCCTCTTGGCTGGGCGTGATGGATCATGCCTGCAATCCCACAATTTGGGAGGCCGAGGTGGGGAGGATTGCTTGAGGCCAGGAGCTCAAGATCAGCCTGGGCAACATAGTAAGACCCTGCTTCCAAAAAGAGAAAGAAAAAAAAATGTGACACTCAGATCTGAGCGCATAATGCCAGTGGGAGGAGTGACTGCTATCAACCAGTCATGTGCTGGCAAATCTTTAATACCTAGATCTTGGGGACTGGGGAGAGATCCCCACTGTGAGGTGTTTATCAATTTCCCTAGCGTAACTACTTCCAAGGTGTCAAGCTACCAACCTGAAGTCACTGACTACAGAGTTGAGCAAAGATGTGCCCACCTCTTGCTGCCCAGTAGGAGCTGGCTCCAACACACCACTGCTGTGTCCATGAGCCTATCCACTTACGAACAGCAACAACTGGACTGGAACTCAGGCCAGGTGATTGGTATGGAATAGGGCATTCCAACAACCTCAGAAATCAACATGTTCTTTGTGCAAATCCAGGTGTGAGGCAAGCCAGACCTTTGAAAGGAGTAATTGTGAAGGGTATAATACTTGTCCAATTAATTTATTCAATAAGAATGGGAGAAATAACAGCAAAAAAAAAGTCCCTGTTTTCAATGAGATAGACAATGAAGTAAAATAATAAAAATAACAATAATATAACCTGTCAATTATAATAAAAGAAGATAAAGCAGAAGAAAAGGGCAGAGTGGGGATGTGCTACTTTAAATAGCTGGGCAGGGAAGGCCTCTCTAAGCAGGAGATATTGGAGTAGAAACCCAAGTGAAGTATGGAGTGAGCCATGTGATATTTTGGAGAGGAGCAACCTAAACCAAGGGAACAGAATGTGCAAGGTGACTGACATGGAATGTAATCAATGTGTTGGTGGAACAGCAAAGAGGCTGACACAGCTGGAGCAGAGTAAGACGGAGGACAGTGACAGGACACACAAACAGAGAGTTAGGCCACGTCAAAAAGAGCCCACAGGTCAGGGCCAAGAGGTTCAGGTCATGGCGCATCTCTCTGAAAGATGTGGGAGGCAATGGCAAAAAACAGATGCAGGGTGCAATCTGGGTTACATTGTTAAGAGGTTCCTCTGGCTGCTGTGTGGACAGCCCATGGTATTTTCTGATGGGTTAGCTGTGGTGTGAGGGGGTAAGACAAAGATGAAGGATGACGTCAAGGTTTCGGGTGTAAGAAAGTGGAAGAACAGAGTTATCTGTTTAAGTTGGGAAGATCAGGGTTGGTAGGTGGTGGGGCTGGAATGTCCAGTGACCCATGAACATTTCAGTGTGGCTCAGTACCATGCGCCTCCACCCAGGACAGTAAGCACACAGTAGGTTTGTGGGCTGGTGCCCAACTTGCCTTGGCTGGAGCACTGGATGCATTGGGGATGTTTTAGGCAAGGAGACTTGTAAGGTGTATGGGATTGGCCCACCTTGTAGGCCATGCTGAGAAATCCATACTATTAGGAACTCAAAATGTACCAGAGGAAATCCTAGAGAAATGCAGTGTGTCTGCTAAACCTGTTCCTTCTCTGTGCTGGGTGAGGTTAAGTGTGAGTTTCTCCAGACCTTAAACACACTTCTCCCTCTCATCTACTTTCTCCATTCACATCTGACTTTCACCTTTCTCCTATTGAGCCCGTGTGAGTGCCAAGCAGCTTGATGCATTCCGGCAATGAACAAATTATATACAGTCTTTGTCCTCGTGGAACCCAAGAGTCTGTCAATCTATTAAATAAAAAACTAAATATAATTTTGAGCTATGATAAGTTCAATTAAAAAAAAATGAGCAAAAAGGTATGACAACAGAATTAATGAAGACAGACCTGATTTAGAATTTGGTGGTGGTCAAAGAAGGCTTTGTTGAGGAAGCAACAATTAAGGTGAACTCCAAGGATGAGTTGAAGTTGCTATCCAGAGAGCTGTATTAAAGACACTTCTGGCAGATGGTACCACTCAGGCAAAGGCCTCAAGCAGGAAAAAATAATTAGTACATTGGAAGAGGCCCTATAATCTATAATGTGAAAAGAGGGCTAGACTCAGGTTAGGATGCCTGGATTCTAATCCAAATCCTGTCATTTCGTAGCACTGTGACCTTGTTCCAGTCACTTATCATTTAATTTAATCACCTCTGTTGGTTTACCTGTGTAGCTGGAACACAGATGAAGCAATGTGCTCTGCAAAGTAACACACGCTTAGACTCAACCAGACTCAAGTGTAGACACTAACTCTTTCTAGTGGTTGCATTTCAAGTCTGTTGTACCATCCATGAAGGGTGGGTAACACCAGCTACCTCACAGGGATGTTTGGATGCCTATAAGGTGCTGAAGAAATCAGTGCTTTATAAATGTGAGTCACCTGCTCCCCTTCCTACCATATCTTTCAGGGGTGTGGCGAGGTTCAACTTAGACCACTTAAAAGGGATGACTGGTGGAATGTGCTGTATCGCGCCAACAATGGGACAGTTGGTATTGAACTTGGTACCCCTTCCTCTCCCTTACCTGCTCTCAAGCCCAGGGTCCTTTGAAAGCCTTTCCCGTGGGAGGGTTGTGGGCAATGTGGAGGAGCTTTTGCCATGACTTGGCTGTGGCCAGGTTTTAAGTGGCCATCTCAGTGTAAAGTTGGCCACTGGCCTTCCTAGGCTTAGTACAAGGGTGGGCAGGAGGTGGCTGGAAATGTTGGCTCTTCCGTGAAGATTTTATTAGAACTAGGGGATTTCCCCACTGCTCTTTCAAACTCTTTTGGCCAAACATTACATGCTCCAAGGTCAAATGTATTAGTGCATCTACCAGCCCAGAGTACTCTTGGCTTTGCCGCTGAATCCCTCTTATCTCTCTTCCCTCCCTTAAGCCTTGCAATTTAGCCAAGGCAGCTGCTCATACCTCCCCAGCCCTGGAGTGGTTCAGCCTGTCTATAAAAATAGACACGCACAGCGGTCACTGCTTTCATGGAGTCATCACTGGAAACTAGATACACGCAGGACATTCTCCAATGAGGGAAAAGAGAAGTGGCTAGATGTTTACATGGCAGGATGACAGAGCTTGGGCCGGTCTGCAAAGAACCAGAACAGGTACACAAAGGTGCTTGCAAAAAGCCATTTTACCTGTCTGAACTCCAGTTTCCTTATTACTGTACAAAGGTCCAGAACTCGTGGCTAGCTCACAGGATTTTAGGAAAAATAAAATGGTATGTGAGCCATGAATGTGCTTTATACCTGCTATACCAATGGAGGCTACTAGTGAGGAGACTACACAGCCCACTGTCCCTGCTACACCAACAGACCATATATGGGGCATGCTTAGGAGAGCGGGGGAGCCCCTGGAGCCCCTGTGGATCTGGCTGCTCCTGAGCTGGGCTCAGGATTCATCGCAGTAGAGCAGCTGCTGTTTAACCCATGGCCCTGCACCATGCCCCATGGGAACGTGGAAGGAGCAAGCTGCGTTTCCTGCAGCAATGGTGCAAAACACAGCCGAACCACTGGCAAAGGGCACAGCAGGCGGGTGGACCACGGAGGGCATCTCTAAGAGGCTAAGGGCACTGTGGCTACCGAGTTCACAGCCCGTGCATGTTGCCTCAGTTTCCCCTGTGTCTCTGATAAGTGCCCACCCAGAGGAGCCCCTGAAGGGGGTGGGATGAGGATAGGCGGGGCTGCTGGCTGCACCTCCCGCCTGTGCCTGCGCATCTCATTACCGAGGGGGCCCGAATCAAAGCAGCCCTGTGCAGCTGCTGTCCCGTTTAATCCATCCGCAATCAAAAGTGATTAGCATGGATGCCTCGGCGCTGAGGTTATTGTGTGTGATCAAAGCCGAGGCTCCTGCCCGCTTCCCAGAGCGGCCTGCACCTGCGAGGGCGTGGAAGGACGTGAGCCTGGGGCGTGGGGCCGGCGGCTGCTGGCCGTGGGAAGGCGGGTGGGCTCCCCAGCAGAGCCCGGGAGCAGCGAGTGTAGCTTCGCCTGCCTGAGGCACACAACCTTCAGGAGGTCCCTGGGGAAGCCCAAGGCCCCGGCTGCCCCTTGGAGGTGGCGTTCCCAGCCTAGAGAATGAGGCAAGCAGGACTTACTGTTAGACTCATGGAGGATTCCTAAACTCCCTCATTTTATAGATGACACTGAGACCCAGAAAAAAGAAGCATATTATATGCCTGGCTGGCACTTGTTTGTATGAAAGCTGAACGTATATACTACGGAAAATTAATTGAAAGAAAGAAAGAAAGAAAGAAAGAAGGAGAAAGAGAGAAAGAAAAGAAAAGGAAGGAAAGAGAGAGAGGAAAAGAAAAGAGACCAAGAGATGGGAAGGGACAAACGAAGTTGCCAGAATCCATGCATAACTTGTACACAGACCATGCAGGCTAACACTGAGACAAGAAAGAACATCACAGCTAAAGAAGCAAAGGTGGCCTGAAGAACTAAAAGGAAAGATGTGTCAGAGCCTTTAATAGTTTATATATTCGCTCCCACACACCAGCTCCAGTAACTTTCTGAGTTGTATCTCCCTAAAACAGCAAGATCCCAGCCCAAAACTCACCCTCTATTTATAAATTCTGCTTGGGCCAAGTCTGATATCCCACTTCTCTGCCAGTCCAGATGAGAAACATCACTACCGTCCAAAGGAAGACTGAACTCTTACTGGGAGCTTTTCTAGATCTTCCTTCACTGAAATGTTCTATCTATGCCACTTCTTTGACAATTAGCATGCATTGTCCTTCTGATAGCTCTTGGACTGGTAGGGTAAAGAATTCTTCTAAGTCTTGGATGATGTCAGTGCTGGTGACGATGATGATGATGAGTGCATGAGCCCTGCCTGATGGCAGCTAGTACATAGCGCACTTCAGGACACCTTCCACACCTGCCTCGGGGTTGGAGAGGTCCTGGGTCTTTGACTGAAGACTGGGCACCTCTTGAAGGCAGGAGCTAGACTTTAATGAGTTTGCACCTGTCTCCAGGACCAAGCACTCTCCTTGGAGATAGTAGAGCCATAACAAGTGTCAGTCCAATGGTAAATGAAAGACCCAAAGATTTTTGGATGAACATATACTATGATTTAATTTTAACATGGTTAAAGAGGCTGCCTAGAGGTGTTGCATTTCCACCAAAGCTTCTGATCCATTCTCAAGGGGCAACAGAGAGGAAAAGAACAGGGGGTCCTGGGGAGGAGCATGAGTGGGGAACTCAAGAAGCCAAGAAAGCTGCTTCTTTACAAATAGGTTTTTCCAGAGCAAAGAAGTTGAGGGTGGGGGGCACTTCTCCCAGCATCCCTGATACAAGAAGCCACATGGGCCTAATTAATGCTTTGCACACATGACTTGGGTGCATGGTATTTTTTAAGATCCCAGTGGATACCTGGGATGCAAACTCTGTGGAGCATCATGAGTTAATGCTATAGTTTTCACCACTGATTTAGAACCAAAGGAACACCCTGGATCCAATTTGTGGATAACATTGTGGGGGACCTTCACACCAACAATGACCCAGTTTTGGAGATGAGAGCCAAGTGGGAAGATTTGGGGGCAATTCAGAAACGTTTGCAATAGACAACACTAAGAGAATGAATCTTTATGTTGCTGAGTTCTACGTTATGCTGAAAGATAAGCAAATACTCCAAAGGTATGAATAATAACTAATTACCAAGTATGGAATGGGTGACGAAAGGTAATAATAAATTTTAATAAGCCCTCATATGTGCCAGGTGCTTCATAAAAATCTCACTTATTTCTCACAACAATTTTTCTGAGTAGGAACAGTAATCCCATTGTGAAGACAAAGGGTTTGAGGCTCAGTGAGGTTAGGGTATTTGCTTAAGACCACACAGCTAGAACGTGAAGGAAATCAGAGCTGAACTCCTCTCTCTCTGACCCCACAGCCTGTGGACTCTGCCCTGAGGCCTTCACCACCTCCGGCTCAGCCCCATCTCAGAAAGGCCATACTGATGTATTGTCACCACGCAGCACAAGCAGAGCTGACGCACCACGGCACCCACTTCAACTCTTGCTCACTCACACTTCAGTGCCCTGCCAAATGGGCAAGCCATCCCCGACTCGTGTGGCTAGAAGAAACATTAGAGCATATTCAAATCGAATCTTCTCATTTTACAGATTAGTGACTTGAAGCTCTAAAAGGTTAATCACCTGCTCAAGACCGTAATGCTAGTTACCAACAGGCCCAGCCTTAAAACCCAAGAGTCTGACTCCCAGGTCAGTGTCATTTTTAGTGAATCATGGGCTCTGGGCATAAAACAGAGGCTGGGAAGTGGGGGCATCAGAGTATCTGTCTTTTTGGTACTGTCATTACAAGGACAAAGCTCTATGTAAAATGCCCAGAGGTATTTTACTAATATGTTGCCACAGAGGCACATACGCCCTATGCCAATTTTCTCCTTCTGGCGGCAGATCAGGGTGGCTCTGGTTTAGACATCCTTCAGGACACAGTATGTTACATCTCCATGGCCCTTACGATGCTCCGGTATCAGGGACTTGCAATGAATGCAAGAGACTGGGGAGAGCAGGTGGAGATTTTCTTGCCTGATTTTTGGAAATCCACAATTTCAGCTTAACTTGTAATAGAGTGAGCCTAAAGAAACTGACAATGCGGCCACCAGCTATTCTGTTAGTAACACTTGAGACCGTAGCACTTCAATGTGACTAGCGCCAGCTGTCCAATGCACACAGTGACCTTTGGCCTCATCTTTGGAGAAATGTAATTTGCTCCATGCCTCTTTCTGTCCACCGGGAGTTAGAAACCAGAGCGGCCAGAATGATCAGGAAGCTTCCTAATGACAACACTCAAACAAGCGGAGATTAAGCATTGTCAGAAATATAATCTGCAACTCTTCTCATCTGTTTCCTTGTGTTTGCATTGTTTAAATCGCCTCTTCAGGAATAGATGAGACAGTTGGAGTCCCTCCTTGTATTTGCACCTGGAGATGCATTTATCTTCTTCACCTAAAAGGCCAGGAAAGATATTAGAATGTGATAAGTCCAGAGGCCTTCTAGTTTTGTGACTTTTAGCCCACGATGTGTGTATACATGTCTCTTCTGGACACATATAACCAAGCGTGGATTAACTATGTGTACTTCTACATGAGCAAAGACGGCTTCTCTGCTTGCTACTTCCCAGCCTTTGATGACACTTCCATAGAGAGGGCACAGACACAAGTGTGCTGATCTGCTTGTCTCACCTCCTCTAGAACTCTCTAGTGGCTTTCCATCACTTATAATAATATCTGCAATCCTTACCATGAGCTTCAGGCCTGCCCACCCCTCTACACTTACACTCCCCACCCTTCCACCCCCGCTTGCCTCCAGCCACTGTGGCCTCCTTGTTCTCCTTGCTGTTCTTGTTATGCAGTAGTTTGCAACTTACTATCGCATCGCCTGGTGAGTTTTTCTTTCTTTCTCTGTCTCTATCTCTCTCTCTCTCTCTCTCTCTCTCTCTCTCTCTCTCACACACACACACACACACCTTGAGGAAGGGCTGTGTTTGCCTCACAGAAGCACATTCTAGAAGGCCAGCTAAGCCACTTGTTTCTGGCCTAATGCCCCCAAAACCTAGAGAATGTGCCCCTCCCCTCTGCTCTCACCTCCCTTCTCCTCACTATCCAACCAAGGCACAGTCCTCAGGGAGGCTGACTGGGATTTGTGGGGCGGCCCCTCCCTCTGAGGCCCCACTGGCGCCATTTGTCCGGCGCAGCAGACACCTTCCCACAGAGCTAGTGGTCCGGGTGCCACGGCCCTGGCCTGCACCCTCCGCAGCCCTACCCCACCTCGGCGTGCCCCAGCCCTCCAGACCAGCCCTCCACCCTTTCCTATCCCCACATGCTGCTATTCTGAGGGACTCATAAATTGCCAAGTTTGACTCATTTTTCTTCATAAATC